>JAJOZX010010216.1:95000-147500 GCA_023014485.1 Bathynomus jamesi | reverse complement strand
TGTACCTACTCATCCGTGTTTCTAGTTTAATTTCATAGATTGTAAGTACCTATTTCATAATAAGTACCTATTTAAACTAATTTTTTGTGTTTATATTTCAGATTTTCTTAAATTTATATGAATTAAGGGCTTTAAATACCTTTACAAATTGGCAGAACAATCAAGCAATATGTCATTAAGCACTAGAAAGTTCAATGCAAAAACAACCCTGATTCCTTCTGTTTATATATGTGGAAATTTACACTTCCACATCAACGAGCAAATAACTGACTTCGTAAAAAGAGCTTACTTAGCTTATTTTGGCATAAAAACTGGGGGACCAAGATAAATCGTGGGCTCCACATAAAGCCTGCACTATATGCATTGAAAGACTGCGACATTGGACGAAGGGTTCGGATTCAAAAATACCTTTTGGAGTTCCGATGGTAAGTTTATGATTTCATAAAACTACGTAATTTAATCACTATATACTGTAACTTACCTAAATGTAATTGTAACTTAGGTACATAAACAAAAATTTACAGAAAATGTTTATAAGAATCTCAAATATTGCATAAGGTTGAAACACATAGAAATGTTAAATGTTTGGGTGATAACTTTTGATAAATTCATAAAAACAAGTCTCTCGTCGCTTTTGTTAACGCTTTACAATTTTTTTTCCATATCAGGTGTGGCGAGAGCCTACTAACCACGAGACCGATTGCTACCTTTGCTTTGTCAAGACTTCGGGCTTCACTAAGAAAAATAACATTGTATCGAGTACCCAAATTTCGACACCGCGATACGACCTGTGCTACATTCAAATGAGATCCCCATTCCAAAATTTAAGGGTCTGCCAACTCAAGAATTAGTTGAAGATGTTCCTGAAAATATTGTTATGCACTTGAGGAGTCAGACACCGATTTTGACCCCAGCGTATTTGAAAGTCAAAACGATCCGCAAAAGTTTAACCAGGCCGAGTTGAATGATCTTGTAAGGGATCTAAATTTGCCAAAAAAGGCTGCGGAAATTTTAGCTTCAAGACTTAAAGAGAAAAACTTGCTTACTTCAAACACATACATTTCATTTTACAGAAAAAGAGAAGAAGAACTTGTTAAATATTTTAGAACAGAGGATAGTTTAGTATATTGCTGCGACATAGTTGGTTTGTTAAAGAAGATGGGGGTTGAGTCTTACGATGCAAATGATTGGCGCTTGTTTTTAGACAGTTTCGAAAAGAAGTCTTAAGTGTGTGTTGTTGCATAATGGCAATCTATACGGCTCGATACCGATTGGGCACTCAACAAAATTAAAAGAAAAGTATGAACATATAGAAAAGGTTTTAAATCTTATCAAATATAGGGAGCACGAGTGGATCATATGTGTTGACTTAAAAATGGTTAATTTTCTGCTAGGACAACAAGGAGGTATACTAAATATCCCTGCTTCCTTTGCTTATGGGACAGCAGAGCCAAGGAAGAACATTATTTCAAACAAATCTGGCCAGCACGAACATCACTTACTGTCGGAGAAAAAAACGTAATTAATCCACCTTTAGTGAGCAGAGATAAAATCATATTTCCTCCTCTGCATATAAAACTAGGCCTCATTAAACAATATGTAAAAGCTTTAGATACGAACGGCGAGTGTTTCAAATACAAACTTCAAATTTCCAAGTTTAAGTTATGAAAAAATCAAGGCGGGAATTTTCGACGGTCCACAAATAAGAACAATGATTAAAGACAGCAATTTTTCCTAATGTCATGAATGAACGCAAAAAAATGGCTGGTTCTCATTCGTGACTTGATAGAAAACTTTTTAGGCAATTATAGTGCAGATAACTACGAAGAAATCGTAAAAAAACTTTAAGGGACTACAAAGAGTTAGGTTGCAATATGAGCATAAAAATGCATTTTTTTGAATAGCCATCTTGACCATTTCCAAGTAATTTAGGTGATGTAAGTGACGAACAAGGGGAGATTCCACCAAGATATAAAAATTATGGAGGAACGGTACCAAGGCCGCTGGGATTCCCACATGATGGCTGATTACTGCTGGTGCTTGAAAAGAGACCTGCCATCAACAAGCAAATACGCTAGAAAGTCTTACAAAAGAAAATTTTTGCCACAGTGAAAGCTTCATATCTGTTTGTTTTTTTATTTTAAGTCATTTCTATCGTTATAATGTAATTTTACTGTATTTGAACTGCTTGTATTCATGAAACTTAAAAAAAATTTAACACATGACTTAATTTTTTAGTCCTAATTTGAAAAATCTGGAAAATGGCACATAGGCTGTCGACAAGAATCAGGACCTGATAGAGCCAAACCGAGTTGAAATTCGTATTCAGCGCACCCAAATTACCTAGAATCAAGTGTCAGATATCATTCAGTAAAATACGTGTTGCCCAGTGTTATTAATATATAGTATATGCCACAGCATATTTTGGTATAGGGCTTTACAGTGATTGTTCCATTAAAATATCTAAATCCTGGGCTTATGTGTGTGTGTGTGTGTGTGTAAATATAATGGAATTTTTTAATTATGCCACACTTTTAAAAAATAATCAAAAATCAGGGGATTAACATTTGTAGCCCAGTAAAATCTAAAGCTTAAGGGCCAAATGAAATAAAATAAATAGTCGAACTTCACAATTATTTATGTCATTGTAAATGTTAAGACTAATGTATTTATTTTATTAGGGGTCATTCAAAAACCACGTAGTTCTTTTTCGGGTGGTTTCCAAACCCGTCCCCCCCCCCCCCCTTGTGGTCATTTATGGCCAATGACTTAACCCCCCCCCCCCCCCCCTCCAAAACCACGTGGTCTTCCGATGTCACCCCCACCCCTTCTTAATCGTACGTAAATTAAAATGCAAATTAAAATAAAGCAAATTAAAAATAATCAAATTAAAAGTATGGCGAATTTGTGTTTCATGAACGTTAAAAAGTCGAATCTTGTAGAATTTTCCAAAATAAACGTACAGCGAATTTGGGTTTATAAAGATTCGAGTCTTCTGCAATTTTCCGGAGTTTACGAAATATATATATATATGATAAACAATATTATAAACAGGATATTTTAATGCTTAGTATTGGCCACGTGGTTAAACGTCAAGACCCCCCTTTCCCCATGTGGCCCTTGGTGGTCAAATAAGGAACCCCCTCCCCCCCTTTAAAGACCACGTGGTTTTTGAATGGCCCCTTATTAATAAAAGTTATTCATTTCAATTCAATTCAATTCAATCCGTTCATAAAACTTGGTGCAGTTGTTGTGAAAGGACGGGAGTTCCTTTTATAAGCACACAACATGATCAAAGTGTCATCCACCCCTTTTGCGAAATCACTTGACGAATGTAAACAATGTAATTTTTTATAATGGCCTCTAGCGTGGGAGCTTTGGCACTGTCTTTATTAACACAAACGTGAACCAAAATATTTACCTTCGTATCAGTTAAGAAGAATTCATGCAGTTTCTAATGAATGAAGACATTAATATGGATGTAGTTTGGTTTCAGTAGGACAGGGTAACATTTCATACAGCAAATGTCGTGTTTTACTTTTTTGTATGAATTTTTTAGGCCGAGAATTTTGTCGAACAGGTATTCCACACCTTCACGATTGTGGTCTTGCTTGATTTTTGCTCTTACCTGATCTTGATCGCTGTGATTTTTATTTTTGTGTTCATATATAAAGGACAAAGTCTTTAAAGGACATCTTCAGCGGGACACTGTAAACCCAAATCGCAGCAATTGAACAGTAAACGCCGCTCCTTTTCCACTAAAACTTTGGAGAGTACGATAAAAAATTACACTGTCCAGATTCGTCACGTAATTTGGCAAGCGGGGGGGGGAAGATACTGTGATAAAGTTGTGTGCCTGTGAACGTAAATAAATTAATGAAAAAAGTAAAAAAATAATAATAATTTTTCATGATAATTGGACCAAATAATTGGAACGTAAATAATCCACTGGTTTCATCACTTGTTTTATCAATATGTTCAATACATTTTTACACTTTTACACTTTTTATTTAACTCACGCAACATTTAATACAAAATACACGAAATAATATTTAGGTATTAATTTAATTAAATGTAATTAAGACAGATCAGTTCATTAATTGAATTAATCACTTTGAGTAAATCTTAAATAATCCTTTCTGGCATTTTGGAAAATTACATCATTAATGTCTGGGACATTTAAACCCCGCTTAACCTCTTAACGAAGTTTTTGTAGGGTTAAGTTAAGAATGCTTGTATGGGAAATGGTACATAGTCGACCCAGTGGTCTAAAAGAGGTTAACTATATTCATGAATTATATTTAAAGTTTTTATAAAACAGATACAGTCTATTCTTAATACTATTATTAAACGATATGACATTAATCAAGGCATATCAATTAAAGGATATGACGCTAATTAAGGCATATCGATAATTATATCTCGGTGGTAATCATTTCATGGGCAATGAATTTCATACTTTAATATTTTTGTGATAATGTTTGCGATAATTTATGCGAGGTATACCGTATAATCTTGATGAATAGGATTACGTATATCGTCATTATGTAGAATGTATACAGTGTTGGAAGTAACGGCGTTACTTTTTTAGTAGCTGTAGCGGTAACGCCGTTACTTTCGAGATGATGTAATGAAAATGGTAACGGCACTACTTTTTAGAGCGATTTCAATCGTTACTCGCTACTCGTTACTTTCAAACTGGTCAATTGACTAGTGTCATTTATTAGCTGTTAATTAGCTGTTAGCTCCTCCAAACGAGGAGGACTATCAGATGCCAATTTTGAAAAACTAGTGTTCCTGAAATCGAACAACACACTCCTAAAAAATCTGCAAGATTAGTTTTTTGACAGGCCGTTTTTTTATATGCGTTCATGTTTTGATTTTTGGTCATAATATACGAGTAATGTGGTATTATTAAAGCTTTTCCACTCTTTAGTCTTTTCTTAAAAGTAACGGTAGCGGTAGCGATAACGGTAACGCGTTACTTTTTCATAGAAGTAACTGACTCGGTAACGGCGTTACTTTTTATTAATGTAACGGTAGCGGTAACGACGTTACTTATATAAAGTAACGCGAGCATCACTGAATGTATACGTGTACAAGAACCGCAATAAACGCAGTAACTTAGTGCTTTAAAACTGCGGAAATAACCACACAGTCCAATAGTGTTTTCACCTGGTACCCGACTTTCATTTCCCGCATGCCAGGTGAGAACACTATTGGATAGTGGTTGTCTCCGCAGTTTCAAAGCACTTTATACGTTCATTACTACAGAAAGTAAGTGTTTAAAAAACTCATACTTAAAATAAAACCTTCTAAATTTAGAACTTATACCTTCTTTTTGACGGTGCATTCTAGGGGAAGTTTTTTCTTCTTTTGGGTATCAAATCTTCTTATCAGATGATTTAATAACTTCTTTTCGTGATACATAACTTCTTTAGAGAGAAGAAATTGTTCTAAAAACTTGTTTCTTGAGTGATTTCAGATAATAAAAGATAATATTTCTATAGATATAGAATGTTGAGGCAAGTCTTTGCTTTTTGTGCAGTTATAGTAAAGAGTAATAATTGCAGTTCATATATTGAACTGCGCAGATTAATTAAAGTAAATCTGTACTTTTCACAAACTGAAGGAAATGATGACTCATATTACGAATGATTTAACGAGTTATTAAGAATTAAAAAAGTAATAATTTAACTCACGAGTCACGACAGATTGAACTCAATTCATTTCCAATTTTTAGCAGTTGTACAGTGCCATCAGCAAACAATCCAACATCCGTAGTTCAGTAGGTAACACCATTTACCTATAAGCGAAATGATGGCACTGAGGTCGGGGGTTTGACTCCCGATGGCACTGATAATAATAATAATAATTATTAAGGAATTAGCCCAATGGGGCGGATTACCTAGTAATTTTTTGGTCCTCCTGACTGATTATTATTATTATTATTATTATTGAGATAGTCCTCGAAAATCCTCTAATAAAGGTAACTGCCCCCAAATTGAGTTTTGTTTTTTAATTTTCGCTTTAATTTTAGTTGGCAGATAATCGCACATAAAATTATAATTAACGTTTTTTTTTTTTTCTTTTGGCATCGTAACATTTGAGTTTCAAGCGCTCGTAATCGTTCATAGTACATTAGACAGTAATCAGGTTTTTTTTTCCTTCATTCTCCTGTAAAATTGGAGTTTTGCTATCTACAGTGTCTTGACAAAGTCTTGGAATATCATCATACCGTCATATATACACACTGTATATGTTACACATACACACCATGCATGGAACGAGGAACTCTTCTGAGGAAATTAAATCCACTATAGATCGAGTAAGTAATGCTGAATGACAAATACTATAGTTTTTCTCTTTCATAATGGAAGCCCAAACGTGGGCAACGAGTCACAAGCAGAGAGGCCCAGAGCCGGATTATCCAATAGGCACAATAGGCACAGTGCCTAGGGCCTACGAAACTCCCAAGGACCTACGAAAAAGTTTTGGTACTAAAAAAATATTTTCAATCAAAGGTACCCTGAAAATAAAAGATGCCAAAATAATGAGCAAAGTAATAATGACTGCATTATAACTACGTTCATATCGTTTCATATCGAATAATAATAATATATGCTTTAATTAACAGATAATGCAAAGCCTGTAATTTATATTGCATCAAAAGGCAAGTTGCGTAACACAACCAACTAAATTATGAAAGATTTAGTCGTATCAAAAGCGATTAAAAATATTTTGCGTCTCAATTTCAAAGTTTGATCCTTTGATTTTATCATAGTTCATCCATTTTAATATGCTTATTTTCATCAGGGATAGTATCGTAGTCAAAGAATTATAGCATCAAAGTATCATAGTATTGAAGTATGTATCATAGACAAAGTATTATAGACAAAATATCACGGTCATAGTATCAAAGTATCATAGTCATATATTATATAGATCTATGATTATATTATGGGACAGATACATTGTATACAATAATGCAAATATTTATCTATAGTTTTGTCTTGGGGCCTACGATTATGAGAGTGCCTAGGGCCTACAAAGACTTTAATCCGGCCCTGGAGAGGCCCCAAAATATAACTTCCCTCACCTAAAGCTGGGTCCTGTCTGCTTAGCGGATAGCTGGTGAGGGAAGCTATATTTTGGGCCCTCTTTGCTAGTGACCCGTAGCCTACATTGGGCTTCCATCATGAAAAAGAAAAACTATAGGATTTGTCATTTACCATTACTTATTCGGACTATATGGATTTAATTATCCCAGAAAAGTTCCTTGTTCCATACACGGTCTGTATTAACATAAAAGTTTTTCAGGGGATCATATATATATATATATATATATATATATATATATATATATATATATATATATAGTTAAAGGCAAAAGTTTTGATATCCTGCCAATGATCTACGACTTTGGCGGCGGATAGTTTGGACAATGTTGATCCTACAGTTAATATAATATATGATACAGTTTTGCCATTTTCTTAATATAATGTTCCATTAAAGGGGTCATTGCAAGAAAGACAGATGAGAAGGGATGTTTATTGCAGATTGAATAGATTGCAAAAGTGTGGGCACCTCTTGCCTTAATATTTTGTACGATCATCTTTCACAGCAATAACCTAGAGCAGCCATTGTCTGTAATGTTGTAAGAGCTTATTGATTCGTTCCTTTGGGATTCTTCTCCATTCCTAGTGACGTACAGCTTCCAGGTCAAGTAGATTTGTAGGTCTCCTCGCATGGACTGCCCGTTTCGGATGCCGCCATATCCTTTCAATGATATTTAGGTCTGGCAATTGCGATATCCATTCGAGGGCTAGTATTTTCCTTCGCTGAAACCAGTTCGTCGTTGATTGCGATCGGTGCTTCGGGTGATTGTCCTGTTGGAAGGTCCAGTTGCGCCCCATTTTGAGTTCCCTGATGGATGACAGGAAGTTTTCTTCTAAACTCTGTTAGTATTTTGATGAATCCATTCATCATTCTGTTGGGACAAGACTGCCAACGCCTGAAGATGACATACATCCCCAAAGCATGATAGATCCATCCCCGTACTTCATTATAGTTATGGCGTTTTTTTTGCATTAAATGGAGTGTTTCTCCTTCTCCAAATACTGTAAATCTATTCTGAGTGTGGCCAAACAACTCTACTTTAGTCTCGTCAGGTCACATTATTTTCTTCCAGAACGTTCCCTGCTTATTACTGTAATAATAATAATAATAATAATAATAATAATAATAATTAATTAATTAGTTAATTAATCAACTGAAATTTCGAAAGAATATTACAAAGGTTAAGTCATTAATTGATACATGATAATATGTTTGTCATTACATCAAAGGATAATAAAGTGGTAAAGAAGGTACCACTTTTGCATTGCAAGTAGTACAGTAAAGTGTCTCTTCTTAAAAATGAGGCGTTATTCAACACACGATACACTGGAAAAAATATGTCAAATCAAATTTACTGATAAGATAAATATTACATTTTCATTTAAGGACATTTAATGAGTTTTTCCACCTCACTTTATATGCATGATGTAACCTTCTACAATTCACGGGTTATAGAATAAAACAAAGTAACTGAATGACCGTGATAATAATGATAATAATCATAATAATTAGTAATGGGGCCAGAAGTTGGCACCACAGCACTCAGGTCAGTTGAACGTGGCTCATTGCATTAATGCCTGGATCATTATTAACCAGCATCATCGAGAGTCGAAGTCGGGTGTCTTCCCTTCGCTTATAGCAGTGGTATTTCATCTGGGGGTTATTCGGCCTTTTTCGGGGGAGGTAACGAGCTGGCGCCACTGTCCAAAAAAAGCTGAGTTATGGTTCCACTAAAATCTTGTTATTCTTTCCTAATTTTCTTTCTCTCATATTTGTCATTTGAAAAGGGGAGTGGGGATAATTAGGTTTTGTTGGCTAGCTCAAGGGGTAACAGTGCCATAAAGGTTAAATACCACTGGTTTATAATGAAACTGTTTTATCCACTGAGATACGGTTGCTGGTGTGATCAGCGGTATAGAGCCAAAGATAGTTAACATTGCTTGCTTTAACCGATGTTATAGAATTGCGTGGGAATACATAGAAAGTCGTGAAAATATGTTTTTATTTATTAAAATTACGTTATTTGGACTTATTTCTATTGTTTCATATTAACTGTTAATTCTATTTAACCCTCATCAGGAACGATGGGGGTCAAAACATTGAAAAAGATGATATTATTCGTTAAAATTTCTTAAATATGAAATACAATGTTTCATTACAGACTTTTTATGGCACCATTTTGTAAGATTTTAAGTCCTGGGGGGTGTCATATAAACCCCGTGGCTTCAACAATGTAAGTAAATTGAAGGTTCCTGATGAGGGTTAAAGGCGTTGATATCTTGAACTGAGGCAAAAGCATTGAGCATGCGGCGACATTTTGAACGAAAGGAGAGATTTTGGAAAAAAAGATAATTTTAACTATTTAATTGATTTACAGTATAGAATGACGGGGAGGAAAGGGAGTGCGACCCATATGTTTTTACAGGGAGAGAAATTGCCATACTTCCGGATAATAAATTCACAAAAAGATACATTCTAAACACTTCTATTCTTCCGCATCCAGTGAGGAAATCTGGCCTCCGGAGCATTTCAAATTTCTCTTAGATCTACGCACTCGAAGAAGGCCTCCCAAATCCGCTTTTATGATTGGTGGGCTCTCGCCCTCCCCCCCCCCCCCCTAGCAACAGTTTTTATGTTATCTAAATCCAATACAATAGTAAATTTTGTTAAATTTAATTAAAATAATCATTATTCATTTCATCGCCTAATTTCATACATTACAAGAATGGAGAGCTCTCAAATTAAGATAATAATAATAATAATAATAATAATAATAATAATAATACACTTATACTTACGACTCTTCTTACTGATTTTGTTTTAATATATTTTCATTCTTACAATAATTGTTTATATATATATATATATATATATATATATATATATATATATATATATATATATATATATAAAGAACGACGCTTGTGTAGAAGAGCGTTCCGCACAAGATGAGGAGGGAGAACGAACAAATGAAAAATGAGGTACCACCCGAGAATCGAACCCGGGATCATCCGATTGCCGGTCAGATATGCTATCCACTACAATCTGACCGGCAATCGGATGATCCCGGGTTCGATTCCTGGGTGGTACCTCATTTTTCATTTGTTCGTTCTCCCTCTTCATCTTGTGCGGAACGCTCTTCTACACAAGCGTCGTTCTTTACATTAATTATACTGTGTGTTGTTTGCAGTTAAAAAATATATAATATACTGTATATATAAAACTTTTGGTAACCTTTGGTTAGCTTCCGCCCGAATTGTTCATTATGACGAAGGTCGAGCTTTTCACTCCACAATTTAACGTGGAATCCGAACCCGCATCTTAACCATTAGGCCATCCAGGCAGGGCTGCCGAGAGGACGGGGAAGCCGGGATAAATCCCCGGGCCTCGGGCCTCTAGGGGCCCCGGGAAAAACAGTTAATCGAATTAAATGGAACGCTAAAAATAGGTACGTAGAGCAAAATTAATCGATAAATAATTGATAACTGTGGAAAATATTTTCCTACATGATAAATAAATTCGAGAATAAGTTATTATATAATTATACAATGCGAGATCCATGGGCCTCATCTCACCCCTCACCCCCACTCTTTCCCAGCGAGCAGAAATCCTCCCACAGATTTCACGGTGGGAGGGGCCTCTGCCGGAAATTCTTCCGACAGAATTCTATACAAAGATCATGTATGTATGTGTGTGTGTGCTTGCACGCCGTGCAGGACCACCGCGAGGGTGGGGACACCGTGGAAAAATCCCCTGGGCCCAGAAAGAAGGGGGGGGGGATAAAATCTAAAAATATTAATAAAGCAATTGACTAACTAACAGAGAGGAAATATAATTAATGAACGTACATTTTATAGATTATCATAGTCAAACTGAAACAGATAAAATATTATCTGCGGTCCACTATTGCCCAAGACCGACTGACAGATCCGGGAACCATTGTAACTGAAAGCCAGTTAGCCCGTACTTTAAATTTCATCAGAATCATTTACCACTTTGCTAGAGAGAAGGCAAAGAAAGTACACTTCTAATTATGAAAATCTTGCGGTAAACAATTGTCTTGCCTGCATGGACGGGTACTGCATTTGTAAATTGTATACTTTTACTTTTGGTTACTTTTGGTGAGTTTGAACGACGGTTCAGGATCGACCTGCGGTCGACCCCTCTGCAGCATCCCCCCTCATTTGCGAGATTTGTATGGTGATAGAATTAATATAATTGATTCGAAAAATAAAATGGTCATTTCCTTCTGAGTTGTCTATTCATATTGTATGTTTTGAATAGTGACTTGGACATATAATCAGTTTACTTGTTATGTACACAAAAAACATTCGTAATAAAATACTCAGTAAACAGGGGTGGCCCATATACCAATCCTTCCCCGGGGCAGCTCTCGGCGGCCCTGCACCCAGGGTACCCATTTATCTACCAACCACTTTCTTTATTGTGTGGAAGGATGAACAGCTGTGTTTTGCTGCACCCCGGCTGCCGTCACCGGGTCTCGATCCCGGGGCCGATGGATTCGTAGTCAGCGACGCTATATATATACACACATATATACACACAGTACAGTATATAGGCTACGAAAGAAGAAAATAGTTTTGTTGTGAGAGGACCAAAACTGTTTAACCAACTGCCCAAAGACCTAAGGAACACGAATGGTGTTGCAGTGGACATCTTCAAAAGAAGATTAGACGCCTGGCTCAGAACAATCCCCGATGAGCCGGGCGTACCTGGCTATATGAGGTGGAGAGTACAAGAAACCAACTCACTATTTCACCAGGCCAACTCGAGAGGAGGGGCGACAAGCTTGACCTTCGTGAAATGAGGAATCATCGCACGGAACATTTGAAAGGTATATATAGCGACCTAAAATTTGTAAAACATTAATTGTTAACAAAAAAAATTATCGATATATATATATATATATATATATATATATATATATATATATATATATGATGAATAAAACCACGAAGGAAAGGAAACACAAAATGGTGCTCAAGCGCTTTCGTCTAATGACATCCTCAGGATGTCATTAGACGAAAGCGCTTGAGCACCATTTTGTGTTTCCTTTCCTTCGTGGTTTTATTCATCATAAATATTTTTCACGTGTTACTTTCGTGAAATAATTTTCGTATATATAATATATATATATATCGATAATTTTTTTTGTTAACAATTAATGTTTTACAAATTTTAGGTCGCTAAATTCATTATTTGTAAAGTAATCATTTAAATTTGAAATCATGTTTACAGTGGATTTCCTTTTGGTTTGTGCTTGTGCTATTTATGAGCATATTTACACAGCTTTATTTAGTCTGTAGCGTTTCTGGGACGCCACTATTGCACGTTTTTTTGTTATACATCCGAATTAGAAGTATTACGGTTGTGTTGAAAGACACTTGAAGGAATAAACCGCGCAAGTTACTGTTTTTTATAGTGTTTTAGAGAAACCTGCAGCAAGTTTTGTGGGTTTGAAGTAAACTTTAGGTTTAGTGTTGTTTTCCCGCTTATTGGTTGGTTTTAAATGTTTTTTTGCCCTCTTATTTAGGAGTGTTTGAGTGGCGTAGTTTCTCTGGACCACGTTTGAAATTCGAAAAACATTTATACGTACAGGGTGTCCGCGAAAGGTGTAAAATAAAAAAATAAAAATTATATCTCTTAAACAGAGTAACGTAAGTATACACGCTCTTCGACATTCAGTAACCAGATTCACCACATTTATGAAACCTCATTCACACTATCGTCATCAATACAACAACGACAATAAAAACTTTGATTCCCATTAAAACCAAACCTTATGAACGTTTATAACCAAACAATTGACGAAAGATAGAATACCGACTGAATGTGTGCACATCGAGCTGAATACTTTAAGCATTCTTATAAAAAATTTTAATAACTGTTAATACGTTTGATACATTGGGCTACTTGTCTACTTTTAGTATGTAACATTGATATTAATTCATGTGAACTTTCCCAGATTAAATTTCCTTGGTGAAGTTCGCTTATTCCAACGTTAGAAGAAATAAATTTCACGTAAAGAAAACAAGAAGTTCATTTGAAGCACTCCGAGGAAGAAGTGGCTAAACGACAAAAGTTAAAAAAACGCCAGAATACGCAGTTAAAGTTGTACCAATTTGAAGGTGCCATAACTTTTGAACTTTTGAACATATTTCGTCGAAATATCTTCAAAGTTCAAAAGTTACGGTACAGCAATTGGTACAACTTTGCGTTTTTCTGGCGGTTTTTACTTCTGTCGCTTAGCCACTTCTTCCAAGGAGGGCCTCATTTATTAACAAAACTCTGCAAATCTTGAATTTTGGATTATCAGCGTGAGATATAACTATTCTGTTTTCGGGAGCTCTCTTGTAACGGGTTTCATTTTGGTTTCATGCGTTTCTTTTTCATTTCTGAACTTCACAAAATTCAAGAGATTTAGCATAAAGAAGTAGTGAGAAGTATCGACGTGAAACGCCATTTCAGCTGCTCGTAAGCTCATTGCAAAGCTTCTCAATTGGGTTTTAATTCGTCTTCTCTTAATTTTAGGACTTTACAAAATCAAAATTGTTTTGAAAAATTAAACAAAATTTCTGAATAAGTCAACTTCATCAACGAAATTTAATCTAGGAAAGTTTATGTGAATTATTATTATTATTATTATTATTATTATTATTATTATTATTATATGAAGGGTAGGAAAATAGTACTTCTCTGTTGTATGCAGCTGAAAGGGGTTAAATAAGGAATGTTAACAGTTTGAAACATCTATGGTTATCAAGCAAAAATCATCTTGGAAAAAGATATATAAAATAAACAAATACATGATGATGTTAATAACAATAATAATAATAATAATAATAAAGGAAGTCGACTATTCATGACGAGTTACGACGTTTCGACAGAAGTACGACCACTCTACTCAAAAATCAACAAAAGATATTTTTGTTTGGAGAAGCGAGCGAAGACACCTTTGTCTGGTTTCACTTCGCATATAGAGCTACTCGTACGTCCTGGTCATGTCTGACAGTCCGAGCGATTCCCAGTTAACTTGTACAGTAACTTATAAATGTTAAATTATATAAAGTAAATTTATAATTCTACCAAGATTCTTTTGTTGACAATAGATTTTAATGCAAAAATACGTGAAAGAATGGCTTTAGCTTTCTTGTACAAGTTAAAACTCCTTATCACCATTTACGTAATTAATTTTAGCGCTGTTAACTTCTGCTGTTAACTTCTTATGCCTTGTGCTTCTCTCTCAAGCAGAGAACTAGTAATAGCGTGACCAAATTAAGTTCATGTACTTGTCCAATTGGTTCCAGGATTACTAGTAATACTGTGACCAAATTAAGTTCACGTACTTGTCCAGTTAGTTCTATGTTCAGTTTGAATACAAGATCGCTCGTCGGTTTTAAGATCCTTAGGGATAAAAGCTTAACTTTTGTTTTAGACATTGAAATCAATACGATGCTACACCACCTAGTTTTTTTTTCCCACATATTTCAGTAAGAAATGACAGTCCTTTAACTGGGGAACTAATTAAAACAGCATCCTGAAAATATTTTTCGTTATTTAAATTCATGTAATTTTAGAACATTCTCCCCTAAGCGACGGATTCAATTAGTGAGTCGACAGGTTGAAATGTCGCTATTATTCCAGAAAATAACCGAAAATATTTTAAAAAATGAAAAAGAAAATGAAAAAATAAAATAAAAATGAAAAAATCTTTATTGGCAGACCAATATGAGTAATGAACAAATAGTAGTGTTGTTAAGTGGAGCTACCGACAAACGTTTTCATATCATGAAAACCATAGTTTAGATTAGTGGTTCCCAAACTTTTTGAGTTATTACTCCATTTTCACGTGGATAGCTTCATAATGACCCCCACCCTACCTGTACCCCACGTAAAGCCAGTCCCAGTGTTGCCATGTCGTTTATTTATGCACTTTCTGTACTTTAGAAGTACTTGCAGAGTACAAAATTACCCCACTGAAAAAGCCAAATTACCCCATTGGGGTAATTTACCCATAATTTGGGAAACGCTGGTTTAGATGATATATGGCAGGACTGATGAATAGCTTGGATAACTGGGTTGGATAATTGGGTTGGTTTAGTTTTGAATGCTTTGCATTAGACTGTATTGAACGCGTGTTCTTACCTCCGGGAAGCTCGAGACGTTGTGTTTTAGCAAACATCTGAACTCTAGAAGATCTGTTATAAGCAAATCAAGAGTTCTGCTGAACCATTTTTATAACTAGCCCAAAGTTGTTGTCCATAAATATTAATGCAGCAAGTACGAAAGAGAGTGTCTTTAGATTCGCTTGTACAGAATCTGAAGTCCTTGTAATCATACTTGCTTTAGTACAGAAACTTCGATATTGTATTCTTATATCCGAGTCATCCCTCAAAGAGTTGGTAATAATTTGACCCAAATACTTAGATTCATGTACTTCCTCTATTGGTTCCACCTCTCATTTTAAACTAATATCAGCTGACTGGTTAGAGATTTTGGGATGAGAATACCTAACCTTAGTTTTAGTAACATTAAAATTAATATCACGGTTCTGCGAATATAATTTGCATATTTTTAGAAGATATCCCAAACCTTTAACAGAAAGGCTTATTAACACCATATCATCGCATAGACTAGGTTATTAATCCTCATATTATCTATATACAACGTAATTTTGTACAAAAAAAATGATGTATTCATCTAGGTTAATGTCATTAGTGTATGACTGATAGCAGTTTACAATTAAATTGCAAATTGCATTCGCTCTTCATCTGAAATCCAATTTCTAACATCCTTACATTATCGCTTCGTAGAAATCATATGGATTTTGTCAATTTTTTTCTTCTAAGACACCAATTCCACCAAAGAGCCTCCACGTAATAGATTGTCTGTTAAGTCTATTGCTGAGAGGAAGCATCATATATAAATTCATGATGATTACTAGAGAGAAATTTTAGTTCCTTCTTAGGTAACCAGCGTTCTTGAAGGAGTATCAATCAAATGTGCACCATCCCAATTTTGCGAACACCTACAAATAAATTTCTTATTGATACTTTATACTACACTCTTCTTAACATATTAACCGTCATTAATGATAGAAAAATAAATAATAATTATAATTAGTAGTAATAGTAGTCATAGTAATAATACAAGTTCAGCCATTACCAATCATGCGCCCATTATTATTACTGCTACTTTGGACGATTCAAAATAGCCTGTTAAAGTAAATATTTAAAACATTTCCTCATTTAATCATATACTAGCTTAGATGGTACACCAAAACCTCACTAAAATTACTGTATCCCATGGAATATTCATTTTTTCTAAATTCATTAATAGAATACCCTTTCATACCCTTTCGTACAACAGCATAGACTTCCATTATAGTGATCTAATCTCTCAGAACTTGAATACAAAACTCAGTTGAGTGGACTTTTTATAACCCTACTGATTATGAGATGACCATACGAAATCTCAAACAACGAAACAGGAGTTTTTCAATTAATGTAGAGCCAAATGAAACTACTGTAAGGGGACTGTAATTATTACTACATAGAATGTCATTCGAATTGGCCACAAACATGGTCTAGATATATATATATATATATATATATATATATATATGTTACAGGGAATCTGTATAACGGGATTTCATGAAATCCCTAAAATGTTCAGGGATTTCATATAAGGTTAAGTCGTGATATTTTTGTTAGTTTTAATGAAAATATCACGACCTAACCTAACCAATCATCAAGGGCTTACAGTTGACCTAACCGGGCACTCAATAATTTTCCCGTAGGTTTAACGAAAATATCACAACTTAACCTTACATAAAATCTTGAACAGTTTAGGGATTTCATGAAATCCCTAGTTACACAGATTCCCTATAACATAATGACATAGGCATCAAGTTTTTACTATTGCATGAAAGTGTTACTAAGTTCAATCCGAGGATGTAGTGAACATGTTAAAAATGGCCTTTATATACATCACCAAGTTTGTGAATAAAAGTACTTTGAACTTAAAAATCTGTAGAGATTCTAACACACGCATAAATAACATGAGAATCTTCACGTTTTGCAGTGCTTAAAACTGAGTCCTATATCGAGCTTCTCTTTATCTTCATCCCGTTGAGATATCATTCACACAAACACTGTTTTCATTCGTTGTTGTTGTTTGTTGTTGTTGACGTTATAAGAGGTGAAATTAGAGTTGTAGGAGTGATAACAGATCGATCTCGTTTCGCTTCACTTATACCTCGGAAGTCGAATTCACTGCGAATTTGGAACGAAAATTTGGAATCAATTCAGTTATTTTATTTCAAATAAAGTTGGCTCCACTTCGACAAACGGAAAACGTGCAGCTGTCACGTGGGAGGGAAACTGCTTCCAGACATTAAATTTATAAACTCAGACGGATATTTTAAAATAAAAATCATGTATTTCTATCAAGTCAAGATTTTTTTGTTTGCGAGTTAAGCATTCACTACTCAACTTTCTTTCTTTCTCTCTCTCTCTCTCTCTCTTTCTCTCTCTCTCTTTCGGTATTATATATATATACACACACACACACACACCTGGTTCTCTCAGTCCCTCTCAGGGGGGACTGAAAGGGACGGATATGTTATTAAAACCTTAAATTGTTCTCCCTCAATGTGTATACTCAATTTGGTGCAAATTACCCTAGCTGTTTCAGGCGCATATAAACGGACAGACATCATCATCATCTTCATCATCATATATATATATATATATATATATATATATATATATATAAATCCAGTAAAAAGTGTCTTAGGTCCATTAAAAAATGGAAATGGAGATCTGGTCTCTGAAAACAAGGAAATGGCTACCTTGCTAAACGAATTTTTTACGTCAGTTTTTACTATAGAAGATGTAACGAATATCCCTACGGTCATAGACATAATACCTTTTGATAATGGTAATATTTTGGATAATATTGTCGTTAGTGAAGGGGAAGTAATGCGCTATATTGATAAAATGAAAACGCGTAAATCACCGGGTCCGGATTCCATATATCCCATACAACTAAAAGAATTAAAGATAGCATTGTTGTGCCGCTAACAAAGATTTTTAATGCGTCTATTTCTGAGGGGTGCGTACCAGATAATTTCAAGTTAGCAAACGTAACACCTATCTTTAAGAAAGGCGATAAAGGTGCGGCGGGAAATTATAGGCCAATCAGTTTAACGTCTGTTGTAGGTAAGCTACTGGAATCAATAATTAGGGATCGTATAGTCGAACACTTAGAAGTGCATAATCTGGTCAGAAATACGCAGCACGGTTTTAGGCGAAACAAATCTTGCTTAACTAATCTTTTAGAATTTTTCCAAAGCGTGGTTAACGTTTACGATAGACATCGGGCGGTTGATGTAGTGTATTTAGATTTTCAAAAAGCGTTTGACACCGTGCCGCACAAAAGACTGATTGAAAAAACTAAGGCTCATGGAATCAGGGGTGTAGTAATAAATTGGCTAGAAGAATGGTTGCGAGGCAGGAAACAGAGGGTGGTCGTTGATGGAGCGGAGTCGTGTTGGGCTAATGTAGCGAGTGGCGTTCCTCAGGGTTCTGTATTGGGCCCCTTGCTTTTTCTTATATATATTAACGATTTAGATGTCGGCCTAGTCAGTACAGTTTCAAAGTTTGCGGATGACACGAAGCTGGGTGGTAGGGCGATTAATGACGAAGATAGAGGTAAAATTCAGGAAGATCTGAATAAAATCGTTGATTGGTCAGTCACATGGCAAATGAGATTTAACGTGGATAAGTGCAAAATTATGCATATAGGTTCGCGTAACGGTAATTTTGCGTATAGTATGTCAGGGAAAGATTTAACAAGCGTAGAGCAGGAAAAAGATTTAGGAGTTATAGTCACTGGTGATTTAAAAGTAGCGAAACAAAGTACAGCGGCGGTCAATAAGGCGAACAAAGTGTTAGGTTTTATAGCTCGAAATTTTGAGTACAAATCGCGCGATATTATAGTTCCTCTTTATAAATCATTAGTTAGACCCCATTTGGAGTACGCGGTCCAAGTTTGGAATCCGCATATGCGCAAAGATATAGACAAAATCGAAAGAGTTCAAAGACGAGCAACTAAGATGATTCCGTCTCTTAGGTCAAAGTCGTACGAGGATAGGCTTAAAGAGTTAAAATTGACTACACTCGAGACTAGGAGGTTAAGGGGTGATCTAATCCAGGTTTTCAAAATTATGAATGGGTTTGATAACGTAGATAGAGATAGCTTTTTCGAAATATCTCAATATAATAGGACTAGAAATAACGGGTGTAAGTTGACAAGTAGAAGGTTCGAGACAGCAGTTGCGAAAAACTTTTTTACGCATAGAATAGTAAATAGCTGGAATAGTTTGCCGGTAGAAGTAATTAGTAGCACGTCTATAAACATGTTTAAGAATCGATTGGACGCGCATGTTGATAGAAAGGGTATAGTTTAAGGTAGTAAAATTAAGGCTTTGTGGGGATAGATCCCACAGCTCAACACAGGTGTTGTGGGATGTGGGGGGGCAGCGTCTTGGGTTGGGGGATGCTCTCTGTCCTTACACACCCCGTTTAGGGGGATTCCTCTGCCGAGCGGTGCCCCCCATGGTACTGTGAGGTGTTGAAGGGCTCATGATCTTTGCTTGCCCCACAAACACCTTTGAATGGGGGACCCATGATGGGTGCACACACGTTTCTGCGTTGCTGTGCAGTCTTTGCAGCCACACCTACACTTTTCCTCGTATGTGTATACACAATACACGATTACGAACACAGTTAGGTAGACCAGCCATGAGTGGATCCTAGGGTCTTTGTTGGTCTGAAACATTATATATATATATATATATATATATATATATATATATATATATATATATATATATATATATATATATATATATATATATATATATATATATAAAAGCCATTCCTCCAAGAATTCAATTTCGTATTAGTGATGACATTAAATCATTCTCTGTTATTTACTTTGAAGCGGAGATTTCTCTTTCAAATATAAGATGGGGGAAAAAAAAATTATTATATATATATATATATATATATGATGCAAATCCACAAGGAAAAAGGTGTTTAATTGTGAAATTCACCCCATATATATATAGTTAAAGTTTTGGGGTTCATTTGATTAAGGTTCAACATTTCATATCTGCTATCTTGCTTTCACTTCAAAATTTATAATGTTAGGTTGCCATGGTGACCAGTGTCACATCCAGATTTCATTACATACGTATCATGGATTCAGAAATCATATTTGCAAAATAAATTAGGTTGACGCATCTCCTATTTTATATTTTCTTTGGATATTGGCTCTTATTAGGGGTAAAAACCGTTCTTTACGCCTGTTCATAACGTGGGGAGAGGGGAGAGGAAAAGTGAGTGGAGTTACTGGTGTTTTTTTTTTTAACAGACAATGGAATGTACGCTGTACTGTGCTTCTAAAAGGTGTACATTCTTATGGAATGACGTTCGCCTAAAAACTTAAATTTTCTAAATAACATGAAAAATTAATAATTGGTAATATTCTGCTTTTTTTTTAATTCTCTGGTGACAGTAAATATATATATATATATGCTGCAAACCCACAAGGAAAAAGAAAAACGATTCCAAGGCCTTTCGTGCCGACTTTACTTAAAGCAATTGGCATCAATGTAGTCTTTAAGTATAATAATACTGCTAAAGCACGCCTAATAAAGAATAGCCCGGAAAATGTTGTTGGTTGTGTGTATTCGATCGGATGTACACAATGTAACTCAGTATATATAGGCCAAACGGGTAAAACGTTAGATATTAGGGTAAAACAGCATAAATATGCGTGTAGAACAGCTAATAATTCCAATGCTTTGTTTAACCATATGTATACATGTAATCATAGCATCAAGTGGGATAGTTCTAAAGCGCTTGTTGAAAACAGAGATATAATAGAAAGAAATATTCTAGAATGTGCATTTATTCATTTTAAAAACAATTTCAATAACAGTGCGAGAATGTATAAAATTGACAATATCCTGTTAAAATTCCTTCTGCCTCTCATTAATTCTTGTTAAGTATGTGCTAATTGCTTTGGTTTCCTCTACGTTGTATATATTTATGGGCATCTTGCCTTCTCTCTTCATTCCCTGACGAGGTGTAGCTCTGAATACACGAAAGGCCTTGGAATCGTTTTTCTTTTTCCTTGTGGGTTTGCAGCATTCATTCATTTCACGTGTTTAATTGTGAAATTCATCCCATATATATATATATATATATATAAAATTAAGTTTTATCATATATCTCCCGAAATTTTATCCAAAATAGCAAGAGAGCATTTTTATTTAAAGCGAATACATATTCAGACAAAAGCAGTCTTCTATTGATGTTATTGAGCTTCACTTTCATAATTCAATCTTCATTTCAACGAAATTTTTTACTCTATAGTTTTGTATTAAAAACAAGCAGAGCCTTCGGCTCCCTGCACTACGGGCGGGGTTTGTGCTTCGCAAACTCTCCTACGGCGACGGCACTTTCGCAGAGTACCGAGATGAAGACGAAAGTATTATTTTACATTTTAAATATAGCTTCACAAATTTTTAAACCAATGGCTCAGAATGCGAAGCTCAAAGGTTTAGGGTTACCCCTTTGGGGGAGGTCATTTTCCCTCTCCCCCCCTCACCCATCACCCCGTTCATGCAACTTGGAGGGGACTAACCCCCATCCCCTTGTTGCATAACCCCCCTCCCCTACGGTCCCTAACCCCCTTTTCTGTTAAAAATAGTTTGAAGTTTGTATAACAATGGTTTCATATTTTATATATTTTAATGAAATGGAAGAAAATGGAGGTGTTTTTTGGAATAGTTAAAGATATACTTTAGAATTACTGAGGCAAACACGGTATGTTTATTTTTTGTCTATTCTTATAAAGGCAATTGACGATTCGCTCGGAAACTTGAACGCTGTTCCTTTTCTATAAAAAATGGGGAGAGGTCTAATGAGTAGGTCTAAAGTTACTGGAACCTAAATATTTTCATATTTTTCGCTGAAACTTTAATAAATAAACAAGAAAGGAGGATTTTTATTTAATGCATAATCTTATATATATATATATATATATATATATATATATAATATATATATATATATATATGGATCACTTTAACATATTGCTTCCCAGGAACCTCTCTTTAACATATTGCTTCCCAGTGCTAATCACTTTAACATATTGCTTCCAAAAAATACATTACACAACCAATTAATTACATTACATTACAATAATTTATAATATTTAGAGATTAGCTAGTCGAGAAAATGTAAATTTATGGACAACTTAACTTATTATGCTTTGCCATTTTTTTTAATGTAAAATATTTGGATCACCTGAAGATCAGGGCCCCCAGCCTTCTTTAATTAGCCTTATAAGGCTAACTAACGAAAATATCACGACCTAATCTAACCAGTCGTTAGATCAACTGTACGCCCTTGATGATTGGTTAGGTTAGGTCGTGATATTTTCGTTAGTTAGCCTAGATTACCAACCTCCTTCTAACCAATCAACCTTCTCTTTTTAACATATTGCTTCCCAGGAGGGATCACTTTAACATATTGCTTCCCAGGAGGGATCACTTTAACATATTGCTTCCCAGTGTTAATCACTTTAACATATTGCTTCCCAGTATTAATCACTTTAACATATTGCTTCCCAGGAGGGATCACTTTAACATATTGCTTCCCGAATGCTGTGGGAAGCAATATGTTAAAGTGATCCATATATATATATATAAACTGTTAATACGACTAGATCTTTCTTTGAATTGTATTTACACACTTTATTTTGTATTCAATTTCACAATTAATTTTTCAGTATATATTTTTTGTCAATTTTGCGTTTCTTAATTTTTCTGATATTACTCGATTTCTTACTGCAAATATTTGATATTTGGGTTTGTTTGGAGTTACGATGATCTCTTTTGGTAAAGCAATAGGTTCCATGAGTTTAATGTGTTTGAGCTGCACGAATAGCTTGTTATAGTGGTAAGGCGAAGGGATAAGAACCCCTCTTCGGACTTCGTGACTCTTGATTTTAAAGCGATTTAAAAAGAGGGCCTAACTCTGTGTTTGATGGAAGCGATTAAATTGTAGGTCCCATCTGTCATATGACGTTACGAGACGTTACGTAGGTTGTCACGCAGCCCAAACACTGACTTTTAATATACAGGGTGTGTCAGAAGTCTGGACTCATAGGCGGAATTCATTTTTTACTTTTATTTGAACAATTGTTCAAATTGCTGCTTGTCATTGGCTTGCATATACATATCAATTCTAGCACGTAGGACTCTCTGAATTAAATTAATAAATTAAATTAATTAATATACAGTATTAAAATTTTAATACGTTATTAATAAATAACCGTAATGGCCTATGCATAGTCCAAACTTCTGAGAAACCTGTAGTTAAATCCAGCAGCAAAAGGTGAATTAGTATTAAGCTGTTTTCTCAAGAAATACCTTGTTGTTATGAGGGTGAGACGCAACGCATCATTTCTGTTACATTTTGTTACATTCTGTCTGCTCAGCATGTGGATGGGTAAATATTCGCATTAAGCATCGTATGAAGCGGAAAAATTTGTTATGGATTTACGTTAAACTGTTTTTTACAGCCGTCATATTTTTTCCCAAAGCCTCGCAGAACATTAAGATAGCATCATACCTGTATTTGACAACCTACATGAATTAACCAATTTCAGAGCGCCAAATGGATGTCAAACACCAGTAAATTTTTTTACAAGAAGTTTTGGTGGCCAGAATTACTGGTATGTGTTTATCTCTCTCCCTCTCTCTATCTATCTATCTCTATCTATCTATATATCTCGGGTGATTTTTTAAACATCTGACACTTAAAAGATTTGTATTTGTTTTATTAACTGGAATAAAAGCATGAAATATTTACTGTACCTTCTCTACACATGAGGAATTAGTCCCCTAGTGAAAAACACTGTATGTGATGTCCTCTCAGCTCACGATACTTACACGATACTTTTGATTGAAGAGTCCCGTCCAACAGATTTCCTGCGGTTTATGATGAAGGAATATCATGGCCACCATTATCACCAGATCTAAACCCTGTGACTTTTATTTGTGGGGTTATTTAAAAGATAGTGTTTTAACAGAATCTACACACAATAGAAGGGTTCAAAGCATCAATTGAACAAGAAATTTTTCAGATTTCAACAGATACTCTGCCCAGAGTACTGCAAAATGTTGTTGTTCGTGTGCAAAGAGTTAATGAACTGAGAAGACATCACATAGACTCATAGAGCATATTTTTGCAGTAGAACTAATTCTCCATGTGTAGAGAAAGTACAGTAAAAATTTCATGCTTTTATTTCAGTTAATGAAGGAAATACAAACCTTTTGAAATGTCAGATGTTTAAAACATTACGTGATATATATATATATATATATATATGTAAAAAGTGAACAATGAACAATTCCTACACCATCATTATATGGATTCATTGTCTTCATGCAGAACTTATGTTCGTATAGTTTTATGTTGAATGTTCATTTTTACATAAGAAACCAAAATCGCCTAAGCGAGTTTTTGGATAGAATTTCGATTTGTACGTCTTTATTCATTACTGTATTTCTCTAATTCATCTTTTCTAATAATGACTTATACACTATGACGTCACAAAATAACTTTGTTCTCTTTACGTTTCCCATACTTTGTACACTGAATCACGTTCTTAGTATTTGGACATCTTCCGTATTCAATGTATGGTAAATTCTTTAGTAATAATGTTGTGGTGTTATGTAGCATAAATATCATTATTCAACCATACTCATTCTTACATTCATGTTCTTTCTTGACCGCTATCCTTTATTAATTTTATTACTTATTCATTCATCTACCTATTGTCTACTTATGCCCTATCAACTTATCAGTCTATGTTTACTCGTGTCTATATTACGCACACAACCTATTGTGTGACGAATGATATGTGTACACTACTGTGTGCAGTCGTACATGTCTATTGACGATCATGATTACGTACATGTATTCTTTTTACGTTTTATTTTCTTTTATTATTTCACCGCCCGCATTGAACTCAAAAATGCTGAGTTAAGTTATAAAATTCCACTCACTACGACAAAATCGAGCGCCTCAAAGATAAAATATCTCCGTTCGCTCTGATTTCAAATTCATAACATATTATAGCATATTATTTCGTAAATAAATTATCTCGTATGTGCCATGTACATTGTATTATATTTCTAAACATCTTAATTGTCTATTAATATGAAACACTGTAAAAACAAAACAAAGTTATAGTAACTGTTTAATTGTAATTAACTGTAATACTTTAATTTAATATAACGTAATGTACTTTAATGAAACTGTAATTAATAATAACTTGTAATGTACTTCATTGAAACTGTAATTAAATGTAATGATTTAATTTATAATGTAAGAATGTACTTTAATAGAACTGTAATGAACAATCATAAGCGAATGTGAAGTAATCCATAATTGTAATCGTAATTGTAATGAACCAAAATTAATACGTACTCAGTCGTGTACTTAATTTGTACTTATGTGTACTATTACGAAATGATATCGCCTTCATAAATGTAGACTCGGCGAAAAATACAAATTAGTTTTTATTTTATTTTTTTTAGTTGAAATCTTTCAAAACATCTGATCATGTGTTTAAAAAGGGGGGAAATTTAACCTTCAACTGTCCTCCCCCAAAACATTTAAGTTTATATTATACATGTACTTGTAAAATTACAGCACTTCTTCATTAGACTTCTTGATTAAGTCACTTCATATTTGCACTTCATCATAGCACTTCATTAGGACTCCCTTGTTAGCAGCCTTGCTGCGGGGAGGGGGCAGAGGCCCCTTGCCTTAATATTTTTAGATTCCGGCCTGAGCCATGGTCGAAAGAGGTCGAACCTCTACCCCTGTAAATTCAGAGCAGTACCTGTATATTTTTAAGAAGTAAACCAAAGTAAAAGAAGTTTTTATTTTTCCCTTCGAGCCGTGCTCTCTTCAGAACTTAGTCAGAAAAGTCGATAATTTTAGTATAAGAGAAAGTATCAGAGTATTATAGCAAGAGAAGAATTAATAATTCTCGATCCATAAGCGAGAGAAAGAGACAACCCAAGCACCATAGAAGATATTGGCATAACAGTCTGGCGAGTCTGTAGCCAAGGGTTTAACAGAGTTGCGACCCACCATTTAAGGCGACCGAAAAGAATTATAGAATGTTATAGAAGAAATATCCGTTGCTTGCCTCCTAACTAGAACCCCCGTCGATCCGAACCGATTCAGGGCCATAAAAGGGGGGTTAACATATATATATATATATATATATATATATATATTATATGCAAGAAGGAGGAACCAAAGGCGAATGCCCGCATAAACGCTCACCCCATAGAGAAAGAAGAGAGCCAGAATCCAAGGTCAAGGGTTTTCGAGATGCCTGGACATTCTGTGTTTGAAAGAGTGGAGGTTATGGACAGAGGGAAAGATGGATTGAAGAAGATTGTTCCAAAGTTGACCGGTTGAATAGATGAAAGATTGAAAATACCGATTAACCCTTGCGTTAGAGAGTTGGACAGAAAAGGAGTGAGAACGTGTCGAAAGTCTGGCAGAAATTCGCCGCAATTTCAGCTAAGATAAGACTGAAATTGCAGCGAATTTCTGCTGAAACAATCGGAAGTATTCAGAGAAGTTGCCAGTTACGAGTAATAAAGTGTTTTGAAGTTCAGGGTGAACAACTTGAACACCTTCTGTAATACAGGGTGTTCGAAAAAAAAAACGCAACCTATTGGAGAAAGCATATATCATTGTACCCTAACCCTTTTCTTTCTGTCTCGGATTGCGTTTCTTTTTGAACACCTTCTGTAATAGTATGTTAAAAAAAAAAACATTGCCATAAAGTTGTATCACTCTTTTTGCATATTTCAAATGTCTCCAGACATATGAAACATCACAATATACTTCAGATTTTTATCTTCATTGCGAAGTGCGAGACTCGCTAGTCAGACACTTCTAGCTCTGTTGGATCAGGATATGTATCTTTGGCAGTTCCTCAAATACATTAAATATTTAATACATTTTAATTTGCATTCTATCGATATTCTCTTTTCAAGGTTTTCTTCCGGTATTTGGAATTCCTGAGTTTATTCTCTCGAGTTATCGTATGGTGGAGGTATGAAAGAATGCTTTTATTATCGCATATTTGAGAGTTATTGCTTTGTAAAAGGAATGATGTATAAATAAATTTAAGGATGATGACCAGAACTGCGCAGGGCGTCCGTAAATTATCTTTACAAATTCAAATGAAAATGTAATTGAATTTTTAAAGATAATTTATGGACACCCTGTACGTATGTCATTGACATTCTTATCTGTTTTTTAGATAATTTCTCTTTCTTTCTTTTCTCTGTCTCTCTGTTTCGCTTTCTGTTTGTTTGTTTGTTTGTCTGTCTATCTCTGTCTTTCACACACACACACTCTCTCTCTCTCTCTCTCTCTCTCTCTCTCTCTCCCTTTCATACAAGCCGTCTTTGCGTCACTTAAGCCATGAATTACATTCATGGTCTTAAAACAAAAGCTTTGTAATTTTCACATCATGTTGACACTTTACTTGAAATATCTTCGTTCACACAATTTCAATAAAACAATACACGGTTTTACAAAAGAGAAGCAAGGTTGACACTTTAATGTAACGTTATGTATCAGTTCAAAACCCAAATGGTTTTTGTTTTGTAAGCTAAGATTAGCGTTTTTGATAAGATGATAAGTTGCTGTAATGATGCTATTTTCAAATCTGAATCATATATAAAGACATTTTTCAGATTAAATCTGCTTTTCTGGAAATTAATCCCTAACTAACGTGCAGGGAAGAGTATAAGTCATAAAGTTTGAAGTTCTGCATGTATTTCAACAGTGGTGGGCACCGTTAACCAAAAAGTTAACTTCGTTAACCGTTAATCCGTTAATTCGTTAAACATGTAACGGAAGTTACCGATAAACCGTTAACGTTAACTTTTATTATACAAAAAATGAAAAACACAATATATATAATTTAATTTTCCCTCTTCTTCTCGTTCTCCATTTTGTCCATGAGATGCATGTTGCCCTTCATGAAAATTAGCATATCAAAGTTTTCATCAGACAGGGATGATCTCTTGGCCCTCAGGATGTCCTTGCCCATAGAGAACAAACGCTCCACTGCAGCACTGGAGGGGATGGCTGTGTTGAACTTGATGAACAAGTCCACCAACACTTGCTCACCCAAGAAGGCAGCATCTGTCAGCAAGTCCTTGGAGTTGGTCTCCAGCCAGGTCTTGACCAAGTTCTGGGCCTTGCCCTTGAGTGACCTGTGGCTTCTGCTGCTCTTTTGTCTGGATGACAGCACTGAAGAAGTCATCCTCCTCCTCCTCCTCGTTGTTGCTGCCTCCACTGTAGCTGCCCACTTCGTTGGACTGCTGCTTCATGGCCTCCTCGACTGTACTCTCCATGCTTTTCCTCACCCTGGCGACCTTGGTCGCGGAAATGGAAATTCGTTCATCACTATTAACAGTGGCGGATTAATTGCGCACCTGCTCAGCACTGAAAATAATAGAAACTTTTAAACGTTTATTTATGAATTTTGGGGTTAACGGACTTGAGTTAACGGAAGTTAAATGTAACGGAAGTTAATTAGTCCGATAATGATTTTCAAAGTTAACTTAAAAGTTAAATCGTTAACGAAAAAGTTAACTTCGTTAATTAACGATTAACGGATTAACGGTTTGTGCCCAGCTTTGTATTTCAACATATTTTCATCAGCATGAAACACAGTTTGTTAAGAGTATACACCAAATCTTACTTTATCAACAACTTAGTCTTGATGTAACATTCCGACTTACTTTCATATATGAAACTGCAAGGTTTTTGAGGTAAGTGCGCCTAAGGCTATATTGACAATTCACATCAGATTAAGGCGGTCAGTAAAATGTTTTGAAAAGTACATCTCAAACTATAAAAGATTTTAAAAGCCATATTGGCTATGGTGAAAAAGAAAAAAAGAAAGAAAAGAAGTGTATATATATATATAAGGCTCGCGATATTTCGCGATTTGTTATAACAATTTTTGTACTTCGCGATCCCCTAAATTACCACCTTTTTTTAAAATACTTCGCGAGCTATTTTTAGTGTGTGGAAGGATGAACAACTGGGTTTTGCCGCACGCCGCCTGCCGTCACCGGGTATCGATCCTGCGGCCGATGAATTCGTAGTCAGCGATGCTAACCACTACACCACCACTATATATGGTGTCCCCCCCAAAAATGTCTTTTTTTATTTGCCTGTTATTTTATAATGAATATATTTTATTACTGGGGTTTGTTCTACATATTGGAGTTTTTATTCACACATATACCTACATATATATATGGATAATATATAGGTCCACATATATATATATATATATATATAATATATATATATATATATATATATAATATATATATATATATATATTATGTGGAAAAGAGTTTCCACAGGAAAATAAATTTATGTTAAAATTTGAAGATATCCTTCTGTTTGTATAAATTAAAATATTAATCCTTTAAAAGATATTATTCTGTTCATATAAATTAAAATAGGATTCCGTTGAATTTTTAATATTGTATAAAGTGTCTCAATGCCAGTGGAAAGCTTGGCATCCTTTTTCTCTAACCCTAACGAAAACAGTGTTGTCACGTCTATAATCTTAAACAGAGATTCCTAAATTCTAAATGTTCTTTTCGATTATTATAAATCACATAAAAGAGTTAAGTGTAAAACTACAAATATATTAATTTTTTTGCTAATATCCAATTGAATAAATTCTTTTGCGAATACCACTATTTGAGTAGGATTTTGCAAGTTTAATAATCTTTTGTAAAACGTGGCACCATGGGAATTTCTCCAGGGCAGAGGGGAGAGAGTCCCGCCTCGGTCTTCGGGCAGGAGTGAGTGTTTCGACCTTGGGCCGGTCGGTTCGGCTGGGCCCCTTAGCTTTTTGATGTAAGTATTTGTTCGTTAATAACTCTCTAAACAAGTGTAGTGAAAAGGATTTGATTTTTCTAATTACTCTGTATTGTAAAAGAAATTCATTAATAGTTTAAAAGTGATTTTCACCCCCTTCTGAAATAAAAGACTGACAAAGGAAAAACTCGTAATTTATATCCTTCCGAGAAAGGCACTCTATTCTCTCAACGGACTGAGGGACAGGACGCAATTGGGCAAAGGGTATAAAGTGTTGTCCCGGAACCTCGCAGTCAGATTAATTAAACGCTATAAACTTCCTTGTGGTGCGAGGAAGCGACATACTGAGAATACTTTAAACAGTGGCAGATGGTGTAACGAGGCATAACACCATCCCTCCCGACATATATAACCTTCGGTTATATAGCCTTTGGTGTGTAATATATATATAATCTTTCATTACATAATAACTAATAAATATTGTATATTAAAACCGTTCTTTCACCATTTCATACTCAAGACAATAACTTTCCTAATTTCGTAGAAATTAGGAAAAGAAAATACCGCTACCAATAGATTATAACCTAGTAAGGCCTTAACTACATTAACCCAGATTCATAGTGGTTCAGCAGGATGGAGTACCTCCACATACTGCTTGTGAAACTCGTAACATTTTGAGGAAGCATTTTCTGGCCAACTATTCTCCCTTCTTGAGCCATTGAAATGGCTCCCATGCTTCGTTGAACTCACACCCCCTGACGTTTCTTTTTGTGGGGTTACATAAAAGACAGGATCTACTGTACTAAGCCTAAAACACTTGAAGCCCTAAAGACTAAAGTCCATGAGGTAATCAATAAACGTCCCAGCTGAGCTATTTTTAAAATGATGTCAAACATCTGTGTAAGGTTGAATATTGTGTTAGAAAAAGTGGCGATTACACTGAACATATGGTTTAATTAAGGTTAATAAACTCCTATGTACCTATGTACATACTGCATTTGCCTTTATGTCTAGCTTTAATTTTTTTTTAGCTTAGAACATTTAGTTAGAAACAGGGTGATTTTTAGGGGGCACTTGGTATCTATACAGTATATATACACACACAAGTATATATATATATATATATATAATATATATATAAATATATATATATATAAATATATATATATATAAATATATATATATATATATATATACACACACAGTGGTGTAGTGCTAAATAAAGAAGTGCGGGAACGCATTTTGAAAGTGTTACTCAGATGCGAGGGGGACAATGGCGAGCGCGGCGAGCCCATACAGCTGGGGGTCCGGGGGCACTGTAAGCCCCCCGGGAAATCTTTTGAAATCTGACCAATTTCAGGGATATTTTGAGGTCATATGCACTGGATATTAGGATATATTCCAAGGTTGAAGATGCAGTATTTCCAGTGTCATTAGATATACGACATCCAGTACGATCAATAAAAATAGCTAACAACTGGAATGATTAACTAAAAAAAGTTAACAACTGGTACGCCGTGGTGACTGTTTCACCAGATCTTTATAGGCTAGCATTGCCTCAGTCGAAGCTAAAAGAAATGAAACAGTTAATGATTCTTTCTCATATTTCTTCTAGGGGTGGGAATTAAAATTTCATGACGTTAGAGATTTGTAAGTTCGGATTTATTTGAAATAGTGAGGGAACGCCGTTCCGTCTACCAAAAAAAGTAAGGGAACGCCGTTCCCACGCGTTCCCACAGCACTACAGTACACCACTGTGTATATATATGTACACAGTATATATATATATATATATATATACAAGTACACTAACTTTTCATTATCTCAGATTTTCAATAAATACTTTAAACGTACGTGTTACGAGTACACACACACACACACACACACACACACACACACACACACACACACACACACACCCGCGAGCCCAGAAAAAATTGCAAACGCTGCAAAGAGAAAACAGGTTGATATTCTTTCTACAGAGTTTTATTAAAAAATGAAAACGAGTTGTCAGTTTTTTATCTTTTTGCATGATCGTCAGTGTCAGATTTCAAATTGGAACATCTGAATAAATCCTTATTCATGAGAATATCCCAAATTTGGGAGAATCAGAATCAATTCCTGATCAAAATCAAAATTCAATTTAATTTTGTTGTTATTTCGAATTCAGAGAAAAGTATATATATATATATATATATATATATATATTTGAGAGAGAGAGAGAGAGAGAGAGAGAGAGAGAGAGAGAGAGAGAGAGAGAGAGAGAGAGAGGGGGGGGGAAGCGGGAATTAAAACGATAAAAGTACAACCTGGCGCAGATTTCAGTATTTGAAGGAACACGTAACGTCAAGTTGTACTAAAATTAATTTTATCATAGCGTACCTTTTTTCTACTCAACTGGGGCTGGGTATAAATTCTGGAGGGAGTAATTTTGCACACATTTTATATATATATATATATATATATATATATATATCAGCAAAGTCGTTTAAACTTGCTTCAAATAGTTTGTGCTTTTATGAATTGCTAATTTATTACGTGTTTTAAATTATTTTGAAACAAAAATCGAGTAAAGATATATACACACGAGTGTGTGTGTGTATATATATATATATATATATATATATATATATATACACACACCTTACCTTACAACCTTACAAAGGTTGGCCTGGTGAAGTAGTGAGTTGGTTTCTTGTGCTCTCCACCTCACATAGTCAGGTACGCCCGGCTCATAGGGGATTGTTCTGAACCAGGCGTCTAATCTTCTTTTGAAGATGTCCACTGCAACTCCCTTCGTGTTTCTTAGGTCTTTGGGCAGCTGATTAAACAGTTTTGGTCCTCTCACAACAAAACTATTTTCTTTCAGGGTTAAGGATGTTCCCTATCTAGCCTTTAATTTGGGAATACGACACAGTCTACCGTTTCTACTTTCCACCGTTGTTTGGGGAGTTATAGTGTTCAGAGTAAGATTAGGACTAGTTTCTCCATTATTTTCCAAGTGTAAATAATGGTGTATCTCTCTCTTCTCCTTTCCAGTGAGTATAGGTCTAGTTCGCGTAACCTTTCCCAGTAATTTAGTTCTTTGCACCCATTGATCTTGGCTGTGAAGCTTCTCTGGATCCCTTCTATTTGTCTAATGTCTTCTTTTTTATATGGGGATGTTAGGACCGAGCAGTATTCCAATTTGGGTATGATCAGTGTTTTCAGTAGAGGAATCATTACATTCCTATCCCTTCATTTAAAGGTTCTCAATATCTGCCCCGTTATTCTCTTTGCTCTGTTTACTGCTATATTATTTTGTGTTTCAAATTTCGCATCATCTGTCATTACAACCCCTAAATCTTTTGCTCTGGAATTTCTCTGAATTTCCTGTCCATTTGGGTATAATATTCCATGGATTTTAGGTCTTCTCTTTTCCGTACCGTAACAACTGAAATTTCTCAGTGTTAAACTTCATATTGTTGTCTTCCTTCCACTTGTAGATTCTGTTCATGTCGGTTTGTAGAGATCCTATATCTTCTGGGTTTCTTATTTTTCTACTGATCTTTGTGCCATCGGCAAAGGATGTTACTGTGCTGTCTCTGGTAACGTCCTCATCTATGTCAGTTAGGATGATTATGAAGAGTAGTGGAGCTAATACTGTTCCTTGTGGTACTGAGCTGAGGACCTCTGATTCTGATGAAGATACTCCTTGTACTGTAACGACTTGCCGCCGCTCACTAAGGAAATTATATATCCATTTCCCTACTTTTCCTGTTATTCCCATATATTTCAGTTTATGTATTATGATTCCATGATCACACTTGTCGAACGCTTTAGCAAAGTCTGTGTATAGTACATCATAGTTTTCATTACTTTCAAGTGCATCAATAATGTTGTTGTGTTCCATTAGTTGTGATAAGCATGATCTGCCTGACCGAAATCCATGTTGGTTATCATTGAATTTTTTCTGAGTTTCCAAAAAGTCAGATTTTCTTTCTAATTATTCTTTCAAATATTTTAGTGAAATGAGATGTAAGCGACACTGGCCTATAGTTTTTGGCCTCGGATCGATCTCCTCCTTTATATATTGGGATTATATTCGCGCTCTTAAGGATGCCCGGTATTTATCCCGTGTCTAGTGATCGTCTCCATATCCAATATAGGGGCTCAGCCATTGCATTCTTGCAGTTTTTGATCAGTGTGGTATTCCATTTATCCGGTCCTGCCGCTGAGTGTGTTTTTAGTTTCCATATGGTTTGTGTAATATCATCCGTCGTAAAGTCGAAGTCCGTTATACTTTCCCCTTGTAGTTCTTCTTCAAAGAACGCGTTTCTATCACATATCAATTTGTCAGTTTTTGGAATACTGAAAGATGATTCGTACTGCGCTCTTAATATTTTAGATACTTCTGTTAGATCATCAGATAAAGCACTGTTCCCGTTTTTTAAAGGTCCGAAAGTCGCATGATTTTTCAACTTTCTTTTTGTGAAAGTATAGAAGTACTTTGAGTTAGCATTTATCGCTTCTATAGCGTCGTCGTCTTCTTTTCCTGTATGCTTCTCAATTAGTTCCTGTATGACGTCATCGATACTTTGCAGTTTATCATTTAATATTTTTCTGATGTTGTTATCTTTACAATTACTTAATTTTTGCAGTCACTCTTTTTCTCTTTCGAAACAATGCCCTCTTTTGTCTCTCGAACCTGCTTCTCTTTCATCTTTGTTGTATCTATGGGACATGTTTTTCCACAATTTCTAACGTCTTCTCCTCTAAAGTCATTAGAATCTCCTCCGTTGTCTTGGCCTCGAAAATGGTTTTCCAATCTATTACTTCCATGCTGGATGTAACATCTTCCCAGTTTATAGCTTTGGAGTGAAAATTAAAAATTTCGAATTTGCTTCTTTCTGTTGTGCGTGTTCTTTCCTTTCCTGTTGCGTTTATATTAGTTGTTATTTCAATGATGTTGCGGTCCGATATCATAGTTGGGAATATTTCTACATTATCAATTAGATTGCTGTTGTTTGTGAATACCAAATCTAGGCAGTTGTTTTTTCTTGTGTTTTCTGTTATTTCTTGCGTTAACATAAATTCATCAGCTAGAGCTAGTAGCATTTTTACCCGCTCCTGGTCTTCTCGCGTGCCCCCTTTTGTCTTGGTGTATACATATATTTTTCCTATCCTTTTATATTGTCATGAATGGGAAATTAAAATCACCACAGAGTAAAATATTTGGGGTTGGAGAGTGTAGATCTTTTACCCAGTTTCTTACCTCTGTAATGAAAATTTTGAGGTTGGCGTATTTGGGGTCTGTACATTACAATTAGTACCATATTTAATTTTTCAACTTTTGCTGCTGCACATTCTACGTAGCTGTTTGAGGTACTTATAATCATTTCTGCCATATGCCTTTCGCGTGTGTAAATAGCATATTCTCCTTTACGTCTCACTGTTCTGTCGGCTCGGAGGATGTTATAGTTGTCAATTTGTATTTCTTTTTTGTCAATACAGGACTCACAATTTTCATAGTTCGCCTGGCAGTCCTTTAGATGAGTTTCCGTGAGGCATGCAAAGTCTGTTCCGGCTTCTTATATATATATATATATATATATATATATATATATATATATATATATATATATATAATGTTTCATAAGATGGAATAACAGCTTTTTTTTTTTTACTTTTCAGTTTTTAATTAAAAAAAACTTTCGCACTTAATATTTTTAATTAAAATTTCTAAGTTTCATTTTGAACTCATTAAAATATTTAAAGAAAAGTTTATCACATAGAGGAAATATGGGAGTTAATTTAGGGAAATTTGGTAATTTGGTATGACAGTTTTACTTCATATATATATATACACACCATTTCCTACGTTCATATTTAATTCAATGTATTAATATTTAATATAACTCGTGTTATTGCGTATTTTTATTATTTGGACTCGGACAATTTTATAACATTTAAATTATAGATTCTCTAAATATTTATATTTACAGAAAAGGGGGTAGTCGGGTACTTCCAGATTTAGTCTTTCTTTTATTTTTCCCCCCTTTAAATTGTATTGGCACTTAATCGGACAGAGAATCGCAATTCGTGTCTTTTTCTCATTGTAACAATTTGGTTTAAAATGCTTTGTGAACGTTCAAATGCAGTCGACATTTATCACTTTTTTACTACTTCTGTGAAAATTGGCTTTCGCTATTTAAGGCGTCTTTGAATATCAGTCGATATATATATATATATATATATATATAGTTCCCAAATTTATGTATAGAAATACTGCATGTAATTATACTTAACTTATTAACTTACATATATTTAAATACACACACACACACACACACACACACACACACATATATATATATATATATATATATATATATATATATATATATATATATATATATATATATATATATATATATATATATTATCAATTAATGCTGGAGACAGTCGTAATCACAGCTTAAGTGGAAATGAGGTGAAAAATTGTGTGTATATATATATATATATATATATATATATATATATATATATATTATATATAATTATATATATATATTTGAATATTAGGTATAAATCATTTGAATGTAATAATATATTGTTTGTAGTGCAAATGAATTTGTTTTTCACACTTTGCTGACTGAAGGTCGAAGCAAATTATGAACTAACTTCTCCCGCTGTTATTCTCGTTATTGGTACCATTTTACGTTAACTACCTACAAATTATCAATGTTCTTGACACACACGTTAATAGATTAAATAATAGGTACTAGAAAGGCTTCACTATTTTTTACGAAGTATCGGTCAGCCTATGGGACGAGCTGCTCGCCGCATCATTGTCAAATACATAGTGGGTCATCGTACTGACGAGGCTCTCTTACGTGGCTCATGTACTAAGAATGTACCAACATTTATTAATAGATTGGTTTACCCATCTTCAAAAACTTATATAGTTTACGATATCTAAGGAGGTAAGGAGGAGGTCTAAGGAGGAGATTGTAGACACCAATCGACCAAGGAAGTACTCCTCGGGAGGACGTTAGGCAGGAGACAGGGACTTGCTGGAACTCCCGTTTCTCCTGTCACTGTCCTCCTTTGCTGATCTTTTTTCGTGTCTCATCTACCCTGTGAGCAGTCCAACATGTTCTCAGACACGCATTTCTCCCTTAATTCTTCACTACACATACATGCATGAACCGGAACTGGAGGTTAGATTTCTTGATGGTTTAAGAGTAACATTTTTTTTGTTTCTGGCTCTCTTCTTCTCTTTCTATATGGAGGGGTGTTTTTGCGTGCGTTTGCCCTTGGCTCCTCCTTCCTGCAGAAAGAAACCTGTATAATATACATATATATATATATATTATATATGTATATATATATAGTTATATACACACCCTGAGGTAATTGTAGTTGTGATTGAAATGGGTGAATTTGTGTCCCCTTGGGGAGGAAACAAAAAATCGTGATGCAGTTTGCTCCTGATTGAAGCATATCTACTAACACCTTTATTTAGACCAATAGTCCAGGCAATTTGTAGTTAGACCTGGGCAAAATTGCTTCAGAAGCTTTCTAAACTGTTTCCAGCTCAGGAACCATTGCCGAATAACATATCCAAAATCCGACAAAATTGGACCCAGGGAACACCCCCAAAAATGAAATTCAAAATGGCGGACTGGATGTTTCCTACGAAAAAAAAAATATATATAATTTACGCTTTTATTTATAGAGATACATTTGATGCTTTTTCTTTCAGTTGTAATGTTTTAAATAATTCAACAATATACAACACAACCAGTTATTACGCAAATATAATGTTATATAGCTTTTTACAGATTTTTATAATCAATCATACAACAATTATTTTTTTCCCAGTTTCAAGTTATGTTCATTACAGAAGAAGTGATACCTGGTCACAAACATACAGAAATTAATCCTCTTCATCACTATCATCGGATAGATTACCGGTACTTGGGTTGTTATCGCAACCACTGATTTGGCACTCGCCACAAGCGGCTGAACAGGGCATTCCATTACGCTTGCATCCACATCTTGAAGTAGCACATTTCGTCTTGCAGGAGCAGCGGATCATGTTGAGTAGATAATTTGGAGCTGGTGGCTTGTCGCAGGCTGTAGGGTAGTAGGAATTATTCTTTACATACCAACCCCACTGTTCTGCATCGATCTTCTCTTCTGTAGACTTCCAGATTAGTATTTGAAAGTATGTGCGAAAGCTGTGGTACTTTGTGGACGCATCGGTAGGTGGCAAACGTTCGGGTGTAACAAAAGATTTAGCTGTAGTTACCTTTTCAACTAACATTCGATGACGTAGTGCGTTAGTGGATTCAAGTGTTTTGCAGCCATACAACAGAAGCATTGCCTTTCTTCCAGCGGCTTCAATGTCAGAGTGTTGGCAACAATCAGAACAGAATGTATTTGCAACTGAACGGAGTTCAGCCACCTTCATCAGTGTGTCGAATGCTTTGGCTTTCCCGATCGAAAAAATTCTGGATGTGCTATCACAGCCCGTGAAAGCATGCACAAACAGGAGATACTTGCAGATGTCATTGCCTAACAATGATTGAATGCTGAGAATATCATACACAGGATTAGGAGATGGTCCCCGTCTTATATCGCTGCGATAGTACAACTTGAAACAACTGTCCTTGGCATGGTACAGAAGGAGAATCAGCAAGTCGGTGTCTTCCCCTATTACTGTTGTAGTTGCATTTTCTGATGAGGAAACTGCTGCACGAACGATGTCCACATCAGCATCCCCATCTGCGTTGTGAACAGTACACCCGTGCTTCTTCAACATCTCACCTACGAGGGAAATAAATGCTTGCTTGTTGTTTTCATTAGCCAAGAAGTGTTCCTTCTGGCCAACAAACTTCATGCTTGGACTGAGATTCACATTTCTGCTTGTCTTGGTGCTGCGTCTTCTGTGGGTCATGTCCTTGATCGTAGGAGAGCTGCTGTAGCCATCAAAAACAATGATTGCTTTTCCATATGTTTTCAGAGTGAAATCGGCATATGAGTTGGCGATGCTGTCATATGTTTCATCTTGACGCCAGGAAACACGATGTAGTAGAGATCCACCATCCAATACGTACTGGTCTGTGCACTGAATTTCTTGAACTTCTTCCATGCGTAAAGTGTCAGTGTATTTGATTATTGCATGAGCTAGCTGAGACTTATCGGGTTTCCTCAAGATACTTCGTGATTCGAACAATGCAGGAGGATATGCACACAGTTCGTAACACATGACATCTTCAAGATTCATGTCTCCGCCAGTGGCAACAGTCATCATTCTCTGAAACAGTAGTGCAGGATCTACTTCTATATCTGAAGCATCAGTGATCACAACGGCAGAAGCAGATCCTAGTGTTTTCACTTTGTCAGATCTTTTGGCAGAATATGTAAAGGCTTGTTTCCCAATCATTTTTACGACAATGTTCGTACCGATTGAATGCAATTGATGAACGTTAACTCCAGGATCAGCAGTTAGCCCTGTTACAATGTTGCAGAGACCGAGGTAGAATGGAATGGGGATAAGGATTCCAGACGTTCAAGTACTTTCTTCATGTCATTACTGTCCCTGATTTGTCTACTTCCCCTCATTTCCTTGTGCTGTTCACTACTTTCCAACAAAACTCTGGTGTATTCCTGCATTGCTAAGTTACAAGTGGAACACAGAGGCATAGAAAAGAGCCACGTTGTCCTTTGGATGTCTGTAAATCCACTTCCGCGTGTCAGTCCGCCTCTGCTTTTCAGGGAACGCATTAGTACTTGTTCTATCACCAGGTCTGTGCCGAGTCCGGCCCATAATCTGTCGCTTCTTCTTACCACAAACTTACCTTCCTGGAACATTTTGTTAACGGCTGCATTTTCAGAAGGCAAACTTAACATTTTCTGCAGGTACAGGTATATCGATTTCAGGTAATTGTGATGTCCGGCTGCTGCAATTATGGGGATGGTCTCCAGCATAGCTTGCAAGTGCAAATCCCACGAGCCGGTTCTGTCTGCTGTTATCAAGGAACGTGCAATGTTGATCATTCGCTGATATTCCAACCAGAGTTGACTTGTTTGCGAAGTAGATTGTAGGTCAGTTTTCTTCGCATCCAAAGTCGTAGCAATCTGAGACAATGCATTCGAAGATTCCACATCCTCAACTGATTGTTTGGTGGTCATAACATCGTCGAGCAGGTCACAAGCTTCCTTATGGAGGTCATGAGGAGTTCCATCTTCATTACGAGGGAAAACGTCTGCGACTAGTAAGGTACTAAGAGCTGCATCTACTATCATATGACCACGTATCGCTCTTGAAACAGCTTTTCCAGACATCATGTGTTGCACGGCATTTGGTCCGTATATTCTTGAAGTACTTCAGACAATCCTGAACCATTCATAAGAGTACCGACTGCTCCCAAAAGATTCATCAGAGTGTGAAATGATCCCAGCATTAAAACAATGTCCTGCAGGTCTCTCTGTTCATTGATGATTTGGAAGCTTTCCAGAACAAAGGCTGATCAAAGGTAATAATGCATGGGACTTTTTGATCGCGTGCTATCTTGCTCAAATATAGTAATGTCGAAAATATGCAGGTCATGTCAGTTGGCGACATATCTATGATGGGAAGGAACGTGATCGACGCCACACCTGGATGTGAGACACTTGATCCACCGTGAATTGCCTGCATTGTTCCGGACCAACTTGGACCTGATCTTTCTGCTGAAGATATCTGCCAGAGAAGACTAAGTCGACTTATGGTGGCAGTGGTACTGGAAGTTCGCGGAATGAGATGTCCCTCAACATGCTTCTCGCGTGTCTATTTCCCTAATGTCAACGGTTGCAATCTTCTTAATGTCATTGTCACCAACATTACGCCTGTGAATAGAAGGGTGGATCTTGATCTTCGAGTTATTGCGGCAATCATACCCATTCCATGAAAGGTATTCTTCCCATCCAAAGTGCAGACATCATGATCGACGTTATCTGCTGCTAGAAGGACTGCAGTGTTTTCATCAACAGTAAAAGAGCCAACCCATTGCCACGCCGCGTTTCTTTCGAATCTTGTTACTTCTGCATACGACGAACGTAACCCAGCTGATGGAGAACGTCAATAAGTACCTTGACCTAAGTTGTGGTGTAGCTGAACCGACAAACGATCTGTATGGACATAGTAATCCTCTAGGACGGTTGCTGCATAATGCTCTGCCCAATTGCACCTATTTTTCTTGAAGCATCCTGCCCCGCAATGCTTTTGATAATAGCAATTTCAGACTGTTGGGAATGTAATCAAGAGCACTTTCTCAGTGATGTCATTTGGAGATGGATACACATCTTTTTCTAGGCGAGTCGACAGACTTGATATCACTTCTGATTATTTTTGCAGCAGCTTCTACTAGGTAAATCTTCTGTACTCTATATCTATATCACATTCTTTCGACTTTTTGTGATAATCTATAAGAATCATTAGCTGTCTCTTGTAGTGGTTACTACATCTGCCTTCCCACTTTCACCTGATATTATGATCTTGTCTCCGTAACGTTCTAAAAGCTTTCTCTTCATGTGCCTGCGTTCGTAGACAGAGCTCTGACTTCCTTGAAGATATTCCTCCATTTTGGAAATTAGGTCTCCAATCAACAGTTGTCATCATCATTCTCTTCCAGGTAAGCACAGGTCTGAAGGAATGCTTGGTGTTGCTCTTCATTAGTTGGTCCTCCCTTTCTTCGAATCATGATCGTCGGAGGATATGCGCGAGAATGTTTTTTCCACTTCGAAAATTTACGCTGCAGGTGTGATGGTAGACACAATCTGCAGCAGGAAGATCACGAAGATAATACTCCAGACGGCCTTTTACATTAAACGACCATTCATCGCAGCGGCTTTCACAGCACCTTTTTATGGTTTCGGAGAACTCTGTAGTTCTTATTTTGACATGCTCTGATTTTGGTTTGTGTTTGAAAAAAGTCCACAAAGGTATCACAAAACAACAGTGAGTAGCACTGGAAAATGCGTATTCATGAAAACGAGCACTTTTCCTTGGTATTGCCTCGGCTGCGGTCTGTCGCTTCTTTACTTCAATGGTCTTTTTATCCGTAAACCTTTTCCTACATACAACGTGAACACTTATTCCAGCTGTTGCAACAACATCGCTTCCACGGCTGCGGCTGGATGCATTTATACCATCTGCTCCTTTTTGCGAGATGTGAACCACTTCCTGTCCGCTGTCCAATTTCTCCTTACAAATCACGCACAATTCTTCAGGGGTCTGCATTCTTGAAGGCGGACGCACACCGAGTCAGCCGTACACCGAGTCAGTCTGAAACAGAAAACACAAATTAATAAACTGTGTTGCAGTATTTAAAAGGAGTACATAATAACAGTTTTAAAAGAAAATGACAAGCACAAATACGCAGATTTGATAGTGGGTAGTAGGAATTAAAGAGTTGTATATAATATAAGTTTATAAAGATGTAACAATGTCCATTCTCACATACACTCCATACAGTATATTTTATTACATTACGTGACGTCATAGTTTAATATTAGCCGCCTAATACAATTTTTAGTGTCATATAGGTTAATTTAGAAACGAAAATGTGTTTTAAAACATTTTACTGATCAAAAAAACGTCATAACTCTCTCTACAAAGCGAAATTAAAATTTATTGTATTTCGTAGGAAACTGCCAGTCCGCCATTTTGAATTTCATTTTTGGGGGTGTTCCCGGGGTCCAATTTTGTCGGATTTTCGATATGTTATTCTGCAATGGTTCCTGAGCTGGAAACAGTTTAGAAAGCTTCTGAAGCAATTTTGCCCAGGTTGAAGCTATTTTTGCTCTAGATTGCCTGGACTACAAACGTTTCGGAACTTTGCGTGCTTCCTCATCAGTGGTCAAAACTAAGAAGTTGAAAATAACATTTTAAAGTAAAATTTAATTAACAAAACATATTTCCAAGAGACGAATTGTTTGTTGAAAGACATAAGATTAAGCTTACACGAGTTAAGGAAGAGTTACAAAAAAGAAAAGACTATCAAATGTTATGTAAATAAAAGCAAGTTCACAAAATACTGAAAAAAACAAAGACGAACAATGGTCCTCCCTTGGGTAAAAATTAATGATAATACTGAATGAAGGTATAATTTATAATTTATAATTACAGTAAAGGGTACAACAGTGAATTCGTATGTTGATACCGCATTTGGTGGTTATTTGGACAGTCAGAGGTACCGCTATGATGATGAGTCGTTTAGTCGTGCGAGGCTTATACATTGTACTAAAATGGGGCGCGATTCTGATAGGTGAAAGTTGGTTGGTTGGGGATTATAGGGAGTCGTGCGTATGGTTTTAAAGTGGGAGGGATTTAGTAGGTAGTTGGTTGGATGAATGTACACTTTTGATGGTTTATTAAAAGAAAAGAAAGAAAATACGATTGGAAAAGCTTCGATGTTCGTCTATTTTGAGTTTGAATTGATGGCAAATGATGCTAATATAACTCGCGTTACAACGAGTACAGTTAATAAAGTAAACAAGAGACCGTTTGAGGGGTGGGTAGTTTTCTTTATGGCTAAAAATAAAGTTTTTAGGACCAGATGATTTGTAAAAATTAAGCCGAAATTAATGTTAGTGGGGAGAAACGCCGGAAGAGAATGGAGGTTAGATTTAATTTTTTTTTTAACTTAAATACCCATAATGAACGAAATTGAAGCATTTTACGTCATTTTAAACTGTCGGCGTTAAATCGATAAATCTTACTTAGCAAAACTTTCTATAAAAGGTGATGAAAAACGTATCTGGGAAAAGAATTGTCAATAAAAGAGAGTCTTGAACGAAGGTCTATAATTTCTTGATGAAAGAATAGATAGGAAGCGCTCATAAGTTCATAAAGACGATGAGTAAAAATTTAGTGTAATTCAGTTTATATATATATATAAAAAAGAGGCATATCGCTGGAACGGTGAAATGGATATTTATTTTGATATCGAAAATTAATGGTTTCTTCTTCTTCTTCTTCTTCTTCTTCTTCTTCTTCTTCTTCTTCTTCGTCTTTGGTGATTTTTTATGTTGGAATGCTAAATGCGTGAGGAAGGGAAGGCATTAAAGTGGTGTTTGCCATAAGCCACAAAGAAAAAGTACTCACTCCTCATTCCATCTCTTGTTTATTCTTTCATCTGTACTGGTTATAATGCCAAAATTACATTGACAACATTTGACATCAATTCAAACTCAGAATAGATGAACATCGAAGCTATTCCAGTCGTATTTCTTCCCCACCCTTTAATAAACCATTAAAATCAACCGTATCGTGACCAGTGTCACCTAACCAAGCACCTACCCACTAAACCCCTTCATATATATATATATATATATATATATATAAATACGTATATACCGTATATCCCCTACATTCACTTTTATTCTGATCATCATCTCTATTAACAATCTTCAACGTTTTTCTTGTTCTTCAGAGCATTAAGAGCTGTTCGTTCTAAGTTTTTAAGAGTCTGAGTTACGTAATAATATAAACACTGGTATTAAACTATTTTATCTTATTCCAGGTTCTAGAAATTTGTTTAAACAAAGCTAAAAAAAAGTATTGTAATAGTGAAATCCCAAAGGAATTTGATCCTAAAACTATTTTTAGCGTCTCTTACCATGTAAATTTTAAACATCTTTCTACTTTGCTTAAAACAACTGGAATTAACGTGGTCTTTAGGAGTATAAATACTGTTAAATCTCGCCTAATAAAGAATAGCCCAGGTACGATTAATGTATCTGGCTCTGTCTATTCGAATGGCTACAAACAATGTGACTCAGTTTACATAGTTCAAACTAGAACAATTTAAAACCATGGAGTAAAACAGCATAAATATACGTGCAGGACGGCAAATAATAAATCTTATGCATTGTTTAACCATTTGTGTAATATATAATCATAGTATTAATTGGGGGAGTTTTAAATTCTCGTTAAAAATAAAGTTATAACTGAAAGAAACCTTCTGGAATGTGCGTGCATCTATTTTATAAATAATTTTAGTAATAGCTCGGGGAACATATAAAGCGGACCACATATTCTTAAAATACATTTTTCTTTTAATTAGTATGTGTTAATTTTTTGGCTAATCCCTCCAATAGCGATTTTGTTTACGTTGTATATATATAATATATATATTATATATATATATATATATATATATATATATATATATATATATATATATATATACACACACACAGTATATATATATATATATATATATATATATATATATATATATATATATGTTCGGCTTCTTGCTTTGTCCCTTCTTTCCCTGACGAGGTGTACTGTTGAATTCTCAAAGTTCTTGGAATTTTTTTCATTTTCCATGTGCGTATATACATATCTTTTTGTGTTGTTTTTGTGTGGGTTCGAACGACGGTTCAGGATCGACCTGCGGTCGACCCCTCTGCAGCATCCCGCCTCATTTGCGGGATTTGGTGAAGGAGGGAATTGCTGTCTGATCTCCTCCTGCCCTCGTAGCCAGCCACGCATGGCTGGTCAGGGACTTTGCACAGGAATCTGTCCAGCTGGTTCGTGAAGTTATTCAGGTCGGTGCGCTGGAGATTCCTTACTTCTCTCGGTAGGGCATTGAAAAGCTTTGGGCCTCGTATTCTGAGGGTATTTTCCATCCTCGTTTTCATGGCCCCTGTCCCACAGCAGCTGAGACTGTACAAAATCTGCCTCTTCTCTCATTCCAGTTTGTTTCTATTTCATTTCTAAGGTTACGGACAAAACCCTCAAATATTTTCCATATGTATATCAATGTGTACCGCTCTCGCCTTCTTTCGAGGGAGTAGAGTTTCAGGGATTGTAGTCGAGACCAGTAGTCTTTACCTTCCGTTTCTTTTATCTCCGACGTAAAAGTCCTTTGTATAGCTTCAATGTTCGCAATGGTCTCGTTTTCTGTATGGGCTTCTGAGTACTGAGCAATATTCAATTATTGGTACGACTAGGCTCTTCCATAATTTGAGCATGATGTTTGCTTTTCTGCTGCGGAAGCTCCTCCAGATGATTCCCATTACTTTTCTAGCCGTTGTAATTTTGATGTTGTAGTGCTTTCTGAATGCTGTATCCGACGGCATTATTACTCCCAGATCCCTGACTTCTAGATTTGGTGTTATCTGTTTGTCTTGGAGAATTTTATACCTTTTATTCTGCAGCTCCTTGTTATTACCATATCTCAGAAGTTGGAATTTTTCTTCATTGAACTTCATATCGTTGTCTTCTGCCCAGTGGAATAATGTTTCAATGTCGTTTTGTAATTTTCCTGTCACCTTCATTCAGTATTCTCTTACATATCTTTGTGTCATCTGCGAAGCATGATACAATACTGTCCTTAATATCTGCATCAATATCTGCAATCATTATTATGAACAGCAAGGGAGTTAATACTGTCCCTTGCGGGACAGAGCTCACGACTTCCGAGACTTCCGATTTAACTCCGTTTACCACCACTCTTTGCGTTCTTTGCGTCAAGAAATTAAATATCCATCTTCCTAGCTTTTCAGTAATTCCTGTATTGTTAAGTTTGTGTTCTTTAAGGGGAGTGGAATTTGTCCTGTGTCAAGCTAGTAAGCATAGCGGTTTGGCAATATTCTCTTTACATTTCTTCAGAAACGTGGCACTCCATGTGTCTGGCCCTGGCGCTGAATTATCTCGCATCTGTGATAAGGCCGTATATATATATATTATATATATTATATATAATATATATATATATATATATATATAATATATATATATATATATATTATATAATATATATATATATATATATATATATATATATATATTATATTATATATATATATAATTTTTGACCTTATCTCAAATCAAAAGAAGTGAACCGGAAGTATTTTCATCAGGTCATTTCCTCTCATTTTACTCATCTTTCGCCCCCAAAAAAAGAACCATTTTTCTTTAATTGAAAAAGTAAAAATTGAAATGATATAGTGAAAATATGTTAGTCATGATTACACCTCTAAAATGATTTTACCTATATATATATATAAAAATGCAAACCCACAAGGAAAAATGAAAAATGATTCCAAAGCCTTTCGTGTATTCAACAGTACATCTCGTCAGGGAATGACATCAGGGAATACATGAATGGCCTTGGAATAATTTTTCCTTTTCCTTGTGGGTTTGCATCATTCATTCATTCACGTGCTTAAGCGTGAAATTCCTCTCAATATACAGTGTATTTATATATATATAAAATTATAATATATATATATAATATATATATATATATATATATATATTTTTTTTTGGTATATATATATATATAATATATATATATATATATATATATATATATACAGGCCCTCTCAGAGGTCCAGATGCCAAATTCGAAACACAAAATCAGATAGCAATAAATAAAGCAAAAAGAGTTGCCGGACAGGTACTAAGAACGTTCAAAAGAAGGGACAGGACAGTAATGATTCCCCTGCTAAAAACAGTGATTATACCAAAACTTGAATACTGCTCAGTTTTGACATCCCCATATAAAAAGGAAGAAACTAATAAACTAGAAGAAACGCAGAGACCTTTCACAGCCAAGATTGATGGCTGCAAAGAACTCAACTACTGGGAAAGACTACGTAAACTAAATCTGTATTCCCTGGAAAGAAGAAGAGAGAGGTACATCATAATTTACATATGGAAAATGATCGAAAAACTGGTACCAAACCTCAAACTAAACCCAATTACCATTCAAACAACACTGGAAAATAGGAAAGGCAGAATGTGTAGTGTTCCCAAATTAATTAAAGGCCCGACAAGGGACCTCCTCAACTCTGAAGGAAAATAGCTTGGTTGTCAGGGGGCCAAGACTTTTTAACCAGCTTCCAACGGACCTCAGAAACGATACAGGGGTAAAAGTTGAAGTCTTCAAGAAAAGACTAGATGCGTGGCTCAGGACGGTACAAGATGAGTTGGGTGTACCTGGCTATGTACGGTGGAGACCGCAAGAAAGCAATTCTCTCTTCCTCCAAGCCAGACCTAGAGGCGGGGCCACCAGCTTGACCTTCGTGTGAAGAGAGACCAACGCACGGAACAGCAACAAGGTTAACAAGGTATATATATATATATATATATATATTATATATATATATATATATATATATATATATATATATATATATATATATATGGGCCCTGCGAATCACAATTTTTTTTCGAATTGAATCTCGAATCAAATCATTCCAAACAATTTAAATCGAATGGAATCGCGAATTGAATCAACTGTACACATATACAGGGTGGCCCAAAAGTTACCTACCAAGTTTAAGCCTTTTTTTCACTAAAACTATCGAGAGTACAAAGGTAGTTCAAACGCCATTCAAATCAGCATCTCAAGGCGTTTATATGACAATGTGTTTGATGTGCTGTCTCTCCACTCCGACGATTTTTCGCAACCTCACCTCAAAATTCTATACCACGCTGTGGAGAACCTCTGTCGGAATGTCGACGATTTGACGTTCAATCGATAATTTCAGCTCCTGCAAAGTCTTTGGGTTGCTCTGGTAAACTCTATCTTTGAGGTATTCCCACAAAAAGAAGTCACACGGTTGAGATCAGGCGAATAGGCAGGCCAATCAATGCCGCTTCCATAGTGCTTCCGATAGTCCAAACCGATGCCATTCTCTCCAAACTGATGTTAAACAAATGACGTGAGTAGTATAGTGTGTCAGCAAATTTTCATCGAATTCTATTCATTCGTTTCGGAGAAAATGTAAGTTAATGTTGGTAGGTACCTTTTGGGCCACCCTGTAGATTATAAGGTGTATATATACTGAATTACGTTTCAAATTAAACAGAAAATGGTTTCTTTGTTTAGAGTGTTTATTTAGAGTAATAAGCATAAAATTAATTAAATCTTGTTGAGAACAAAGGACAAAGTAAATCCTTCTAAACAAAATGTATTATGTATTTGATCATGAGGAGGAACAATGGTATTAAAGTATGATAAAAGTGTTATTGCGCGAGAGAGTGGTCTCAGTATATTGATTGAATTATAATCTAAGTAAAAAGAAAAGTGTTTAGTTACGAAAGGGTCCTTCAAAACAACATCACTGATGTGACAATAAAACCCACACTGATAGGTGGAGTTTATTTCCACAACAGTTTCGATGCCCACTGGCATCCTCTTCGGGTGGATACAGAAAAACGAATGGAAATAAACTCCGTCTATTAGTGTGGGTTTTATTGTCACATTTCGACCTCCACGTAAAAAAGTGAAGTTTTGCACTTAACATCACTGATGTTGTTTATTGGACTTAATGGAGATTCAAAAATATCGAATCGGAGCCTAAGCTAACGAATCAAATCGAATCCTCTCTCCCGATTTGAAATCAAATCGAATCTCGAAGCTTCGCAGGGCCCTAATATATATATATTATATATTTATATATATATATATATATATATATATATATATATATAACGTAAAGAACGACGCTTTGTATAGGAGAATTATCCGCGCAAGATGAGAGCGAAAGAACGAAACAAATGAAAAAATGAGGTACCCACCCGGGAATCGAACCCGGGATCTTCCGATTGCCGGTCAGATATGATAACCACTACACCACAGGCCTCACCCAAACAAATGTCGTAATTCCTCTACATACGCGCAGAGGGTACCTCATTTTTTCATTTGTTTCGTTCTTTCGCTCTCATCTTGCGCGGATAATTCTCCTATACAAAGCGTCGTTCTTTACGTTAATTATACTGCGTGTTTGCAGTTATAATGTATATATATATTATATATATATATATATATACCCTACCAGAGGGGGGGGCTAGGAGGACCATTTGCCCTGGGCCTCAAGGTTAAGGGGGGCCTCAAATTTAGAAACTTTCAGGTTTGAATATCATGTTTTGCAGTGAAAGTAATAATTGGGTTTAGCTATGGGCCTCAAAAGCTAGAAGTGGCCCGGGCCTCTCTTGACCTCTTATATAGAAATATAGAAATATAGAAATGATTATATAGAAATGATCAAAAGCTCTTGGATTGGATGTCAAAGGCACAAGAAAAATGTAACTTTTTTGCCTCCAGCGGGCGGCGGATTTGCGCATTTACAGATTAGCAGATTGGCGGACAGGCGAATTTCTGACCCGAAGATACAATCCAATTTTCTCCAAGGAAAGTTTTTGTTGCGGGGAAAGGATTACAAAACGAAAGTAGTTCGCGGTTTGGAAATATATTTTTTTTTCAGTTTCTGTTGTCCTACAATGAAATTGAAAGGTGGACAAATAATTATTAATAATATATATAATATAATAATAATAATTAATTAATAATAATATATAACAATAATTAATTAATAATAATATCCATTAATTAGTAATATTTCAGCGAGTCTATCATGTTACTTCAAGTATGAACAGTAAGAAAGGAAATACCTTATTATGGTATTTGAACCTAGTTTTCGAGATATTACCAGGTTTTTGACTAGTTTAAAAATGTTGTTAATGACTAAACAATATTGACTCATAGTTTAAAGTGGTTTATTGAACCATCTTTCAGTCTAAAGGTTGGTTGAAAGTGGCACCAGTAAAACCACTTTAATCTGATCGAATTAAGCATCTTTCATTTGCAATGTGTTGCTCTCGCGCAAATGGCCGTATTCAGAGATCAGTTTTAATGTTCATTTATCATAATATACATAATATTCAAATTACACAATGACCCTCTATTTTAATGGGAAAGGAAATGTCACTAAATGTTAAGGATCACCTGGAGATCAGGGCCCCCAGCCTTCTTTGGTTAGCTTTATCAGGCTAACTAACGAAAATATCACGACCTAACCTAACCAATCGTCAAGGGCGTACAGTTGACCTAACGATTGGTTAGGTTAGGTCGTGTTATTTTCGTTAGTTAGCCTTATAAGGCTAACTAAAGAAGGCTGGGGGCCCTGATCTTCAGGTGATCCAATGTTAAATAATACATTCAATATTTTCGACAGTATTATGCCTATCCTCTTTAGAATACTGTGAAGTAGTGAGCCAAGAAATCAGATGGAGCAGGTCAAGTTACTCAGAAGCTGTAGGCTGACCATGGTGATTCGTGGAAACGGCGGTCAAAATCCTTAGAGTGCGTATGATGGTGGTTACAGAGACGCAGTAAGGTGTCGGCAGTAAACAAGCCAAGGGATAAACGATTTCTCTTAAAATTAAAGGCATTTATTTTTGGAATGAGGCAGTCATCTGTGACTTTAAGTTGTTGCAATTGATTGTATTTGAAGATTAATTCAGCTTGTTCTATATAGCTACTTTACGATTAGTTTTGACTGCGTGTCTGAAACTTGAACTGCCCCTATTAGCCGTCCTGTCGCTGTGTTTGTGTCAATAAATGCGCCTTCTGAAGTCATCTGTTTCACCAACGTGCCTTTAAACCTGACAATTGAGGTACTCTACCATATGTCCCACAAAAAAGTACACCCAACTTTAGATTGTACTAACTCCTCCAAAAATTGAGATATTTTGGATCTGTTTGTTTGATTTAATATAGCAAATTATTCTTTGTTAACGTTCAAAATTTATTCATGTTTAAACGATTTAGTGTTTAAGCATCTTCTTTTAACTGAAGGGTACAGCAAAATGGATTGCGCCGAATGATCATTTCTCCCAGCCAGATAGCTCCTCTTGCTTTAACCAATGTGTTACTTTTTACGTCGAAGGATATTGCAAATATTTTTTTTAAATAATTCGAACTTTTGTATCTAAGATACGAGTCATACATATAAATGAAGAATCTGAATTACTAAATTTATAAATAACTTTGAAACCCTAATCAAGCAGTTTACACGAAGGCAGCGCGTTCTCATGGTCACAACTTATCTGCAAACTAAAAGCTTAAAACAAGTTCAGAATACCTTCGAACTGCAATTTCCCGATAGAGCTTCTCCAACTAAACATACAATTTTGAAGAATGTTCGGAAATACAAAGAAGAAGGAACGGTCCTCAATTTGAACAAAGGACGTTCAGGCCATCCGAAGACGGCAAGAACAGACGAGAACATTCAGCATTCAGCCCTGACTTGACCCCGTGTGATTACTTTTTATGGGGTCATTTGAAAAATAGAGTATTTGCATCACAACCTATCAATTTAGATGATTTGAGGACTCGCATCACAGCTGAAATCAACTTGTTAAAAGACAATCCAGATTTTATCAAAAGAGTGATGGGGAAGATGAGAGCTCGACTCCAGATTTGTATCGATAGGAATGGCGGTCATGTTGAAAGAAAACGAAACTAAGCATAACTTTTGCAATAAGAAT
>JAJOZX010010216.1:0-90000 GCA_023014485.1 Bathynomus jamesi | reverse complement strand
ATAGGTTCCCTTCGTCATACGACTTCAGATTTTGCGAAGGAGGTTAAACAACCCCATAAACCAAACAAGTTCGTTGTGGTATAGGCCTACATGAAAAATTTTAATAAATAAAATTAATTATGATGCTGAACTTATCAATCACTAAGCGAGCGTCCGTAGCTCAATGGGTAACACAGTTTCCCTAAAAGCCCAATGAAAACACTGAGGTCGGGGGTTCGAACCCCGATGGTAATGGTAATAAATAATAATAATACGGGAGTTAGAACAGTGGGCCTGAGCCATGTACCAGTTCCTGGTCCTCCTGACTGATTATATTTATTATTAAGGAGGTCGTGCCCTATCTCTATGGATTTGATATCAGTTGAAGTTTTTTTTTTTATTGGGGTTGTTTAAACCTCCTTCGCAACATCTAAGGTCATATGACGGAGGGGACCTACAGCTTTACGTGGGATCTGAACCACGGGTCACTACATAATCTGGGCGCGGAGAACGGTCTCCCATCCAACTACTACCCAGACCCAATGTCGCTTAACCTCGATGATCTCCAGGAAGAAGTGTTACGACATTAGCCACGACGTAGCCCTATCAGTTGGAGTGGTCATACGTTAATGTAATATATATACAAGCAGATCCTTCGGCTCTCTGCCCTACGGGCGGGGCTTGTGCTTCGCAAGCTCGCTTACGGCGAGGGCACGTTAGGGTTACCCCTTTAGGGGAGGTCATTCTCCCTCTCCCCCCAAAACCCCCTCACCCACCTTTATGCAAGGCGTGGTAACCCACACCGATCAGGTGCTACTGCTTTTTGACAAACGCCCTGAGAGGCCGCCAGTTGTTCAGGCATCAGTTGGAAAACTGTTTACTCGCTTCAAAGAAACGGGAAGTGTTCATGATCGGCCGCATAGTGGCAGGCCAAAAAGTTCAACAGATGCAACAACATCACTAACGGTACTCAATCACCTCGAAAACAGCCCACGTAAGTCCTTAAGAAAGTTATCCCAGGAAACGGGTGTCTCCAGAAGATCCATTCAACGAATTCTTACAACAAATCGTTTCCACGACTACAAAGTCCAACTCGTTCAGGAACTGCACGGTGACGACACAGACCGTCGTGTAAAGTTCTGCCAGTGGTTTCTACAACATCGACAGCTTCAACGAAGGATCATGTTCACTGATTGTTCAGCGACGAAGCGATATTTCACCTCAGCGGTTGTGTCAATTGGCATAATGCACGCTATTGGGCCAATGAGAACCCCGACTGGATGGAGGAAGGACACGTGCAATTCGATCCACGAATTATGGTGTGGGCTGCGCTCTGGGGGGGGGGGATCGGTTAATTGGTCTGTACTTTTTCGACGGCAATGTAACAGGTGAAACAAATCTGCATGTGCTGCAAACATTTCTAATGTCCATACAGGACGACATTCCATTGGCACAACGGGCGGAAATGTGGTTTCAGCAGGATGGTGCACCACCACACTTCGCAACCATCGTCCAACTGATCGGTGTGTGTGTTACCACGCCTTGCACACATTAAAACTATCTCCACTCGTTCATCTACTGTCAATTTCTGTGCCATAGGTTCAACAACAAATTTGAAAAGAACAAAACACATATTAAAACACAAATTATTAAAATGTGCCTATGGTTCCTGACTTTTGCGCCACCCTATATATATATATATATATATATATATATATATATACTATATGACCGCCAATTTTTCAAACTCAGAGTACCCAGGCATCTCGAAAATCCTTCTCGAGCCTTGATTTTGGGTCTCTTCTTATTCTTCTTCCATTGGGGGGAGCGTTTTTACGAGCATTCGCCCTGGCCCCTCCTTCCTGCATAAAAAAATATATATACACGGGAAATAATTCACAATTTTTACGGGAACTTTATTAAATGTGATAGCTTTCGACTATTAAAAACCCTTTTCAGAGCCTTGTAAAAGACGAAAGCGCTTGGAATCGTTTTCCATTATTCTCGCAAGTTGTATCATAACGACTGTTATTCATCATTTATAATTATTCATTATTCATTTATTATTCGCTACGTATTTATTCATTATGTATTTATTAACCCTCATCAAGAACCATTATGGGGGTCAAAACAGTAAAAGAGATGATATTATTCGTTAAAAGTTCTTAAATATGAAATAAAATGTTTCATTCATGTCAGTGTTTCATTACAGACTTTTTATAGCACCATTCTGTAAGAGTTTAGGTCTGGGGTCATATAGACCTCCATGGTTTCAAAACCGTAGAGTAAATTGAAGGTCCCTGATGAGTGAGTCAAGAAAAGTTAATAAATATATAATGAATAAATACGCTGTAAATAATGGATGAATGGTGAATAATTACGAATAATAAATAATCGTTAAAATAATAATAATAATAATAATAATAATAATTAATAATAATGATAATGAAAAAATAGTATCACTCATTTTACATGAGAAGTAACTCCCATATCTTTCCCCATCTAACAAGACGAACTGCCTGGATGTCCGATCTTGATAAATATTGTCGCAAGTTCTGTCAAAGCAAAATCTCCAAGTTCATACTATAAGTATACTTTTCCCCAAGTGTACATTTAATTTTTGCTTTGCAGTATTTTGTTGTATTTATGTTCGTGGTTATCGTTATAGACCGGGCGCTGCGCATTACACAAATTAGGAAAATATAATGCAGTCACCAAAATGAATAAAGGAACAACAATATAGGCGATTCTCATATAAATATCCGGTGGCTAGGACAAATGACCATTTTCTTTTATACATATTTCTACTTATACATATGTAAAAGTTAGTATATTTAAAACTTCAGGTCATTGCATATGGTATATAAGTATATGTTAATGATTATTCACTTACAGTTATGTTTTTAGTAACCATTTCATGGACTATGTTTTAGTAACTCTTCCATGGACTATGTTTAGTAACCCTTCCATGGACTATGTTTTAGTAACCCTTCCGTGGACTATGTTTTTAGTAACCCTTCCATGGACTATGTTTTAGTAACCCTTCCATGGACTATGTTTTAGTAACCCTTCCATGGACTATGTTTTAGTAACCCTTCCATGGACTATGTTTTAGTAACCCTTCCATGGACTATGTTTTAGTAACCCTTCCGTGGACTATGTTTTAGTAACCCTTCCATGGACTATGTTTTAGTAACCCTTCCACGGACTATGTTTTAGTAACCCTTCCGTGGACTATGTTTAAGTAACCCTTCCGTGGACTATGTTTTAGTAACCCTTCCGTGGACTGTTTTAGTAACTCTTTCATGGACTATGTTTTTCTGTTGGATCTTCATTTGTTCTGTTTTTATTGTACACTTACCACTGTGTGTTTCTAATTATTTCCTATACCCTTCCTTTACCTTTCCCCATTTATATAACTTGCTTTTTATTCATAAAGATGTTTTTGTGATTTTAGTTTGATAAATTATATACAGTATGCCATATTATTCACGTGCTTAATTCATTTATTTTGATATGTTCTACCCCCTTGGGTCAAAGTTCCATCGTAAATCTATACTTGCTTAATCATTTGTGGTTGATAGCTGAGAGTAACAGTTTGTTTCATCATTTTGAATTTAGTGTAAAGATATAATTATTTTTTAGGGGACGAATGTGATAAAATAATTGTTATAAAAGCCGTTATGTTACGATATAATCATTTCCTCTGAAGTACCCCTTGGTCCCCCGGCCAAATGATTTAGCATGAAGAACGCAGAAGGCGAGTCGGCGAGTCTCGAGAGTGAGGGCTGGGAAGGCAGATTGGAATGGAGATCCCTGGCTGTATCCTTTGGGACCTACTCAAGGGCTCCAGATTGTTGACTCACTTTGTAAGGGTCTCCAGATCTTAGGCTTTCAGGTATGGAGGGTCTTCGAGGTTTGGGTCTCAAGAGGACCTCGTATTCGTGAGTCTTCAGGGTCGGGAGTGCCCCTGAAGTCTTTTAGTTTATTTGGTATTTTTTTCTCGGGTAGAGTAAATTATTTGGCATACATAAATTACATATTATTATTAGTATAAAAACTCTTACTCTAAGGCACAATTCTAAAGATAACATTATTAATGTCAATTCATAAATTCAACTATAATAAAACTAAAGTGCAGCACAAGTTTCAGTGCCAACTTAAGACCACACCAGAGGTATCATCGAGTGACATTAAATTGGCTCTATTAAAGAATATATCTTACCCTAAAATAAAGTATTCCTATGAAAGTGCACTCTGAGAGTAACCTGATCATATATACGAGTATACCTTTGGATACCTTTGGTTAGCTTCCGCTCGAATTGTTCATTTTGACGAAGGTCAAGCTTTTCACTCCACCTTAGACCTACAGTTTAACGTGGAATCCGAACCACGCCCCACCAGCAGCCCAGCGTCTTAACCACTAGGCCACTCAGGGTACCCATTTATCTACCAACCACTTTCTTTATTGTGTGGAAAGATGAACAGCTGGGTTTTGCTGCGTGCCGGCTGCCGTCACCGGGTCTCGAACCCAGGGCCGATGGATTCGTAGTCAGCAACGCTAACCACTACACCACCGAGGCGCATATATATATATATATATATTATATATATATATATATATATATATATACAGGTTGTCTATAAAGTCACGCATTATAGAAAAAATACATTTATGTTGTTATTTATTTATTTTGTTTTATTTATTTGTTCGAAATGATTCCCACCAATCTCAAAACATGTATATAAATGAAAAAGGCAGGTTTCTTTGAATGTTCTTCAACATATTTGGCCTGATGGAGAGATAAATAAATAGACATTGCTTATGTTCCTATGATGCGTGACTTTATGGACACCGTGTACACACACACACACACACACACACACACACACATATATATATATATATATATACACACACACACCACACACACACACACACAATGGTGCTCATAAATATTCGTACCGAGAAATATTTCAGTTATATTCGTCCTTATCTCTTGTACTATGTATAGGACAGTTAGGAAAAGTATACAGTTCGTTTGAAAAAAATTAACAAATAATGAAACTAGTTCAACTCCAACATATACTGTAAAACATCAAAGAATTTGAAAAATAAAAAAGTTAAAATGTAAAAGTTTTCGTACATTTATTTACAAAATTATTTAATATTTTGTGTCTCCACCTTAGGCTTGAAGGATTTAATTTTTTTTATCAGTAGTTGGCTGTTTATTGATTAGAGACTGTTGGCAGTTTTGATTTCTAGAATTTTCTGTGAATCTTTATGGAAGACGGATGACTGTACAAGTCATTAGTAAGCAATGGGTCGTCGTAGTAAGGAGCTGTCTACAGATCTTAAGAAATCTGTTATTCTTGCACACGAGTTTGGAAAGAGTTATAGGAAGACGGTTGCTGCAGTTATAAAGAAATGGAAAGGCTTTGGAACAATCAAAACTCTACCAAGGTGTGGACGACCTTGCAAGATTTCAGAAAGTACAGCTAGACGGATTGAAAGTATAGCTGCTGCGAATACACGTGTGACTGCGGGTGATATTTGTCAAACATTAAGACTGTCTAAGATCGCTGTCCATCCATCCACTGTACGTCGTACATTGAGAAAGAATGGACTGCATGAAAGAATTTGAGGAAGAAAATCTCTGATACGAAAAGCGCACAAAGAAGCTCGTTTAAAGTACGCCAAGAATCATCAAAATGATGGATGTGCATTCTGGAAGAAAGTTCTCTGGAGAGACGAGACCAAAATTGAATTATTGGGAAACTACGAGCAACGGTATGATTGGCAAAAATCAAATACTGCATTCGAGGCAAAAAACATCCTTCCTATGGTTAAATAGTTTGCTTCTTTGGGGCCGTTTAAAAATTTCGTATAGCTATTTTTGCTAAAGTTTGACCCCCAACCCCATGTAACTTTCCGCAACGCTAGACCAGACACCCCTAAGATGTTATGTAACACTTTCCCCACCCCACATTCCACGCGAAGGGACTCCCCTACAATTTCGTGTGTCCTAGTCTACAAAGCGAAATACGAAAATATATGTGCGGAAACCTCGGACTTATGCGTCTATCAAGTCGGTGACGGCGCATTCACGAATCAGCCAGAAAAAGGACGTTCCAACGATGCCAGCTGCACTCCAAACTGCAGTGCAGCGTATGCGTCCTCAACGTGATGCAGCCAAACGTCATCAGGTACATTAAAAATGAGGAATTTGAATAGTTTGATGAGGACGAAGTCGACAAGGAGGATTTAGAAATTCCACCTAATTTATCTGTCGTCATGGGTACACCATTACTTTCTCCTGAATCTCGACGACAACCTTGCGAAGATAACATCTAAATACAGCAATATGCTTGTATCATTAGCGTTTATCCTTTATTCTTATTGTCTGTGATCATTGTGATTGTGGTAGGAAGCTTTACCCTACCTATTTTTAGTAACTAATTTTCTGGTAAATATTTACACTGATTCAATATTTGGAACACATTTTGTAAATTAATGATGCTGTTGTAGCAACTTGTACTATCAGTACATTTTCTAAATTAAAATAAGTGTGTTATTAGTAGTGCTATTATGACCCTTTGGGTTGTCAGCACTTTAAACAGAATTAAAAAAAGTGTTTATCAATTGGCCACAGGCAGAGAGGGTTCATAAAATAGTTATTGGTTAATAGCATTACGTAACGCCACTGGAAACACCCACCCACACCTGTAACATTCTGTAACGTTTGGACATACACACCCCACCCACCCTGAGAGTTACATAATTTTTGAATGGCCTCTTTGGGGATGTTTCAGTGCTTCTGGTTCAGGAAAGCTTATTGTCATCAATGAAATTTTGAATTCGAAGAAATATCAGGAAATTTTAGAAGAAAATGTATTGTCTTCAGTTCGGTAGTTGCGAATGAGTCGCAATTGGGTACTGCAACAAGGTAACGATCCAGAATATAAAAGTAAGAGCCACATGAAATGGTTTCAACAAAAGAATCATATTTTGACCTTCACGTAGAAAAGTGAAGTTTTTGAATTTCAAATTTCTCAAATGGTCCAGTCAAAGCTCAGTTCTCAATTTAATCGAGAATTTATGGTTTGATTTGAAAAAAGCTGTTCACAAGAGAAACCCTTCGAATCTGAATGTATTGCAACCATTTTCTTTAGAAGAATGGGTTAAAATTTCTACTGAGAGATGCCGAAACCTTGTGGAAAAATTTCGAAAATGAATCATTGAACTCATTGAAGCGAATGAGAGACAAACAAAGCATTAAATAATTTTGTAAGTAAATACACGAAAACTTGCATTGTAACTTTTTTTTTAATTTTCTTCAAATTCTTTGATGTTTTACATTATGTGCTGAAGTTAAACTTTGTTTTTTTATATGTTAAAGTTTTTTCCAAACGAACGGTAAACTTTTTATAATTATAATATGCATGGTATAAAGCCACGCTTCTCAAACTAGGGGTCGCGTAAATATTATTGGGGGTCGCAGAAACATTTGAAAATATTATTTTTTTCATAAATATACAGTGTTAGTACCTATTGCTTTTATGACATTGAGTGAAGGGTCGCGAAAAAATTTGTCTGATCCAAAGGGGTCGCAAGTGAGAAAAGTTTGAGAAGCCCTGGTATAAAGGAAGGGACGAATATAACGGAAATATTTCTCTGTACGAATACTTATGAGCACCACTATACAGAGTGTTTCAGGTCGACCCTAGAAATATGGAAATTGGCGGAATTTGTAGTTTGTATTTGGTATTTGGTATACCACATATCAAATACAGACTACAAATTCAGCCAAGTTCCATATTTCTAGGGTCGACCTGACACACCCTGTATATATATATATATTGCGTCCCCAACAAAAAAAATGGCCACCTTTTTCAACGGGCCAACAAAATCACAATTCCCAGAAATCATATTAAACCCTTTATATTGTGAGAGTAGTTTATTTAAATCGGATGACTAGGCTCTTGACAAAATCAACTTGAACGATAGTTGTTAAAAACTAAAGTTGACAAAGAGGGTAATTAGTGACTTAGCTCAATATTAAAGAAGTTTATAATGAACAAAAACAAACTGAATTAAACATTAACGCAGTAAGCGTTCAATGTGTCCTTCATTATTATCAATGACCAACTGTATTCTTGTACGCCATTGAGGACGTTTGGTTGACAAACTTTATGGACAAAATATTCAAGATGTCAATCAACTTCGGGAGTGCAATTTAACAGCATGGAATGAGCTGGATGAAGACATCATTTTTAACAGCAGGTTGCCAGTAGCGCACAAGGCTACAATTGATCATTGATAATTAATTGAATTAAAAAATTTAAAAAATTTGTATTGAGCAAAAGAACACAACTTACACAGAATTTTTACCAAGTTTTCAATATTTTCCTGGACGGTTTAAGGCTCTGATTTGACAGGCAAAATTAATGGTATTCAATTTATAACAAAAGGAAAGTAATAATGATAATAAATAATAATAATAATAATAATAATAATATTTACAAAGGTAGTTGAAAGAATATTTGATTATTTTACACAATTTTACACAAGCCATTATGTAGATAGATGACTATGATTAAATTCCGTCAAAGTAGCTGTAAGATTATACGGAATATCCTATCAAAAATCCTATTAAAACAAAAAATGTGTCTATTGATACCTTTCAAAGGACTTTAGGATAAAGAAGGTTTATCTTGAGAATTACTTATAAGCCCTGCATGGTTGCGTTGGTCACGAATCTATCAGTCACGCATCAAACGAGAAAATTTTTTTAACTTACATGTACAGTTTGGGAAAAATATTCGCCTAGAAAGGTAAAATGTCTGAAAAGCATAAATAAATTACTAAATGGTAATGACTGGGTTTTGTTTTTGAATTTTTATTAGTGTCACAAAAATGAATAAAAAAAGCAGAAGGTTACCAATTAGTGATATTTTACACTTTTATAGAAATTTCATGTTTCTAGACGAACTTTTTTTCCGAAATTGTACAGCTATATAAATTAAAGTAAATATACATAGGAATCATATGCTTATATACAATAAGTTAATAAGTTAACCCATCTTTAATTAATTAATTAATTATGTAATTATGTTATTAATCAATGATATTACATTAACGTGCTTTTTGTGAACAGAATGGGGAACATTTTGAACATTTATGATAAGGTTCCAGAAATAAATGTAGGCCTATTTATCATCGGGTTACAACTTTTCTTACAGACGTAAAAAACACTGTCTTACACGTGACACATGATGGATTTCTGAGGCTCGTCGTAGGGTCTTAAAAACAATAACTTATATTGGTATTCGCGCGGCTCTGTTGAACATTTGTTACAGTTTATATTACAGTTTGTGTTAGAGTTTGTTAAGAAATCCGTAGGGTAATTTTAACGCTTGCGTTAACGTTGTATGCGATCACGGCTCTCATACACAGTCTTAATTATGTTAACTCGTTATGTAAGGTGGCACAGTGCGTACCTCAGTTATAATAATCAGTGAGAAGGCCTAGAAACTGGCACATCGCTGAGGCCATTCAAACTAATGCGGCCCATTGCGCTCTCTCTGGGATTATTATTACCGATACCATTGCGAGTCGAAGCCAGCGTCCGGGAGCGAACCCAGAGCCTCACTGTCTAGAGTCGGATACCGAAAACCACTGAGCAGCAAAGACCAACAAAATCCGATAAAATATGTCTCTATTTTTTTATTTCTCTATTTTTATTAAACAATCTAGTCTAGTTTTTATTTGGTGTTTTAAAGCATAATACCCCATAATTTTACTTCTCTGCTGAATCTGTATACCCCATTCGCACTTGATGGTATCATTCGTTACCATTAAAACCACGCCCATAACTACGCCCCAATACTAATTTCTTAGACCTGATTGGTTATATTAGATAAAAAGGATGAATGCTGATTGGATTGGCATTTTTCCCTCGGAACCGAGCAAACACATCTTTTTATTCTCAATATTTTCTGTAAAAAAAAAATAACAATGTCAAAATATCTCATGAGATGCTAAACTAAAAATTCAGATATCGCTTTTTCAAAACCATTTATCTTGTAGCAGTGGGTCTAAGAGGGATATTGTATCTTTTAAGGCTTCATCTATCACTATTTCTGTCTCCTTTTACAATAAAATTAAATCTATTTAGACCAAAATTGTAAAAAGTAATTTTCTTTTGTGACGTGATATTACTGATTGCAACAGTGATTTAATACAAATAGCCTTAACTCCAAAATATATGTACAGGGTGTCCCGTAAGTCTGGACCCATAGGGATTTATAATATATTTTTTTATTATGTTATTATTATTATTTTATTATTATTATTTTTTTATTATTTTTATTATGATTTTTATTTGTGAGGCCACTTGAAAGCCAAAGTGTACGAGGTCAAACTTCAGAACATTTTGCACCTTAAAGCACGCATTGTGGAGGCGTGTCAAGAAATTTCTGCGACTGTGATTCAGAAAGTGCTGTCGCAGTGGAGATTGCGTCTTCAACTATGTGTGCGACACAACGGCGGATTGAACAGATTATGTAATAAATTTTTGGACTATTTTGTAATTTTATTATTTTTCCCTATGGGTCCAGACTTACGGGACACCCTGTAGTATAATCCATTTCGCTTCGAAAACGAAATATAAAAAAAAAAATAATTGATCTTTTTTTTTTATTTTTAACAAAAAATATGTTGAAAATTATTTACTCAATTTTTCATACAACTAGGTTATTCCATTCGTCCCGAAAGACCTCTCTGACACGATTACATCAGTGCCCCCCCCCTACCCATCGATAAAATGGAATTAAAGTGTATAGAATTGTATAGAAGCAGTATATATATATATATATATATATATAATATATTATATATGGATGAATTTCTTCGGAGCTGTAACGCTATAGATTTATGGGGACCACTTCGTTGTGCCATTTCCCAGTGTCAGGACAATGAAATTTATGTGTACAAAACTGTTAATGAATGGAATACATTGTTATTTCAGATGAAAGAATCAAATGCTCTGGATTTATTTAAAAAAACATTATTGATAGTATATTTTAAACTTTTATAATTACTATTGTACAGTTGTAGAAAAAAATTCGCCAAAAAATAATTTTAAAATTCAGGAATAATTCATCATTGGTTGAAAAATAATATGATCTAAATAAAGGTGTCGGATGCACAGTCACTGAAATTGATCAGTTATTTTTTGCTTTTATTATTTACATTCTTTTTCCAACCAACTTTGGAAAATTTCATTTTTTTCCCCATAGATTTTATTTTTCGGTGAACTTTTTTCCATAATTGTGTGCCATCATTTTGAGTGACTGCTTTGGCCCAAAATCTTTTTACGCTCTCGAATGGTTTGCTCATATGTGTAGGTCTCTTTCCAAACCTCTGTCATTCTCATTTCAATATTCATAAAAACAGAAAGAAGAGAAATTCGAATGTAGGACTCCGAAAGGAGGCAATTCTCAGATCGATCCAGTCCCGTCTCATCGTAGGATTTGCCCTTTAAGTTATTTTTTTTTTCATAAAAAATAGCCTTCAGGGCTCCAATTGCGTTACAGCTTCTCTCTTTTATAACTTTCCCCAAATCAGGAAACTCTTTTTCTCTCTCCCACACACCTAGTATTACCCTTCCAAGCAATCCCATTCCGAGCATTTTCACTTTTGGGACGCAAATGAGAATGGGAATAACGTTTAATATATTTTTTTTTCATTCTCTAGTCTTATACATTGTCCTTTTGTTTATATTTCTAAACGATATAAATTCCAATTCCAATTCCAATTCCAGAATGCTTTTTTTTTTCTTAAGTATGTTTATAATTTTTCAAAATCTACTTATTCTTAGAGAGAGCGCAAAATAATATATTATTATGCTGAATAATTCTAAAAGGCAATAATATTTGGGTTTTTGAAGCTTCAAAAATAAAAGCGATGCCAAAATTTGATCTCTGGAAACAGTAAAAGAAAAATTAACACTAAATTCTGGTCATATATATATATATATATATATATATATATATTATATATACACACAGACCGCGCATGGAACAAGGAACTCTTCTGGGAAAATTAAATCCACTATAGTCCGAATAAGTAATGGTAAATGACAAACACTATAGTTTTTTCTTTTTCATGATGTTAGCCCGACGTGGGCAATGGGTCACTCGCAAAGAGGCCCCATAAATGTAGCTTCCCTTACCAACTATAGTGTTTGTCATTTACCATTACTTATTCGGACAAGAGTGGATTTAATTTTCCCAGAAGAGTTCCTTGTGCCATGCACGGTCTGTGTGTATCATGAAAAAACCTCAGGGAGCATTCTGAGTTCAATCCCATATATATATGTGTGTGTGTGTGTGTGTGTGTGTGTGTGTGTAATGGAAATAAACGCATTATTGAAATTTATGCCAAATTGGTTATTATTCCAAAAGAAAATAAAACAGTTATACCCAAACTTTAATTTCCCAAAGTGGAAAAATAATTTTTCTTTCTCGTGCAAACATTCGGCTTTTGGGGATGTTATCTCATATAAATCTCTGAGTTTTGCCGGGTATTCATTTTTAGGATTTATGGAACTCTCTCTCTCTCTCTCTCTCTCTCTCTCTCTCTCTCTCTCTCCCAGTGGCGCTTATAAGTATTCGTACAGAGAAATATTTCAGTTATAGTCGTCCTTATCTTTTGTACCATTCATAAAATAGTTATGAAAAGTTTACCGTTTGTTTGAAATTTAACAAATAAAAAAGTTTTTTCAATTCCATCGTGTAATTTACAACAACAAAGAATTTGAGGAAAATTATAAAAAATTAAATTGCAAAAGTTTTCGTACATTTATTTACAAAATTATTTAATACCTTTTGTGTGTTCACCTTTTTTTTTTTGGATACTTCATTGATTCGTTTTGGGTATTTTTCTACAGGGTTTCGGTATCTCTTAGTAGAAATTTTAGCTCATTCTTCTAAAGAAAATTGTTGCAATTCATTCAGATTCGAAGGGTTTCTCTTGCGAACAGTTTCTTTTTAAATCAAACCATAATTCTCGATTAAATTGAGATCTTGTATTTTGACTGGGTTACTCGAGAAGCTTGAAATTCTTTTGTTGGAGCCATTTCATGGTGTTCTGACTTTTATGTTTTGGATCATTATCTTGTTGTATACCAATTTGCGACCTATTTGCAACTCCCGAACTGAAGACAATTTTTTTTATTCTAAGATTTCCTGATATTTCTTCAAATTCAAGTTTCCATTGATGACAACAGGCTTTCCTTGACCAGAAGCACTAAAGCATCCCAAAGAAGCAAACTATCACCACCATATTTAACCGTAGGAAGGATGTTTTTCTCCTCGAATGCACTCTATTAATTTTCGCCAAACATCCTTGTTGCTCGTTGTTCCCGAATAATTCAATTTTGGTCTCGTCTTTCCAGCGGACTTTCTTCCAGAATGTAAATCCATCATTTTGATGATTCTTGGCGTACTTTAAACGAGCTTCTTCGTGCGCTTTTCGTAGCAGGGATTTTCTTCGTGCAACTCTTCGATGCGGACCATTCTTTCGCATTGTACGACGTACAGTAGGGGGATGGACATCGATCTTAGACGGTCTTAATGTTTGACAAATATCACCCGTAGTCACTCGTGTATTCGCAGCAGCCATTCTTTCAATCCGTTTAGCTGTACGTTTTGAAATCTTGCAAGATCGTTCACACCTTGGGAGTACTTTGATTGTTCCAAAGCCTTCCCATTTCTTTATAACTGCAGCAACCATCGTAAATGGAATTCGAAGTTCTTCTCCTACAGTAACTTCCTATAACTCTTTCCAAAATCGTGTGCAAAAATAACAGATCTCTTAAGATCTGTAGACAGGTCTTTACCACGACGACCCATTACGCATGCATTTCCAACTGTAGTGAACAATTTAAGTTTTTTTTTGTCGTTATTTACTTTACTTTATTACTTTCCTTTATATCATTGCTCTTTCTTCTCTTTACACTCGCTACGTTGTACTTTATAAACGCGAGTAGACCGCTTGAGACGGTGGGCGCCATTAAAATTTCGAACAATGAAGGGACTGGGATAAATTACACACTATTATTTACTATTTACTATTTTTTATTTACACCGAAACATTTTGAATAAACGGGGTAGAGCGAGTGCGGATCCATCGTTAACCTTTTACCGCGGATAGAGATACAATTAAATATTTTAGAATCGCTTTAACATATTAATAACAAACACCTAACGAGGACGTCCGCCCGAAGACTGAATTGGGGCATTTCAGCCTCCAGCCTCGGCACATTTCGGATGTTGCCAGCTAGTATTTTATATTCTTAATTTCATACAAAACATTATTAAATTCTTATTTACGTACAAACCATCATTAAATTTCTTATTAAGCATTATTATCTTCTTTATTAAACAAAACATTATTAAATTCATATAAACAAAACATTAAATTCTTATTAGATATTATTATCTTTATTAAAAAAATACCAATACACGACACAACAGTCTCTAATCAATAAACAGCCAACTACTGATAAAAAATTTAAATTCTTCAAGCCTTACGTGGACACAAAGTATTAAATAATTTTGTAAATAAATGAAAGAAAACTTTGTATTTAATTTTTTTTTAGTTTTCCTCAAATTCTTTGATGAAAGAACATTATATGTTGGACTTAAGCAAATTTTTTATTTGTTATATTTTTTTTCAAACGAACGGTAAACTTTTCGTCACTATCTTGTGCATAGTACAAATGATAAAGACAAATATAACTGAAATATTTCTCTGTACGAATACTTATAAGCACCATTGTGTGTACTATATATATATACAGTATATGCGTGTGTGTGTGTGTTCACTTTCAGCATCAGTTTAAAAATGGGAAAATGGCCAGAAAGCAAATTACCAGGCGCTTTTGTGTTGATTTATCAATATTTTCATTCTGCTAAGTATAAGAATAAGCTATAGTGAAATACGAAAACCTTTGATCACATTCTCACCGTTTTTTACTTTTCTTATGTTTCTCTCGCTAGAGAAAAATCACATACACACACACACACACACACACACACACACACACACACACAAGTTATTAGAGTGACGAAAAGTATCTGAGGAAAGGAGGCATGATAGATAGTCGGTATTATTAATGAATATAAGGAGGGCAAATGATATAATATGGCTTCCTCTTTCATGATAAGGAGTTGCTTTTTATGCGATAATGGAGATGGCACTTTTGGCGCGACAAACATTCTGACCGCCGGACAAAAGAAAAAAAATCTCAGAATGTCGAAAAATATTTCGAGTAGACAAAAAAAAATTACGATGAAAATTGATGCCGTGGCCACATCACAATATCGCTTCCCGTTTGATCAGCGCGGTTAAGTGACATTAGGTCTGTTTAGTGTTAGATAACATTATTATTACCCTGTAACCTATAACCAAATTTCACCTAATCGATCATATCTTACATACACTCTAAACTCTAACCTAACCTAAATTAACCTAACCTGACCTTTGTTTGAAAAAAGGGAACTATCAGAAATTTCTTATCGACTACAATAACAGAAACTTTCTCGACACTATTTTGGTAACATTTGGTTTGCTTCCGCCCGAATTGTTCATCCTGACGAAGGTCAAGCTTTTCACTCCACCTTAGACCTACAGTTTAACGTAGAATCCAAACCACTCCCTACCAGCAGCCCAGCGTCTTAACCACTAGGCCACCCAGGGTACCCGTTTATCTACCAACCACTTTCTTTATTGTGTGGAAGGATGAACAGCTGGGTTTTGCTGCTCGCCGGCTGCCGTCACCGGGTTTCGATCCCGGGGCCGATGGATTAGTAGTCAGCGACATTAACCACTACACCACCGAGGCGCAAATGTGTATTTCAGAAAATTTTTATAGAAAAATTTTGACGCTATATAAAAATTCTATATAATTAAGGTGTCCCAAAAGTCACACTCTATTTCTTGCAAGGAGTGAACGAGAAATAGAATGGCACTTTTGGGACAAATAGAATTAAACATTAAATATGTAATTGAAAAAATGAGTGCAATATTTTTATTATATATATTTCCTACATTATTTTTTATACGACAACACAAACTTTAATTCCTAAAACTAACAGGAAATGTTGTCGCGCAGAGCAATTTTACTGACTTTATAAACCTCATTCCACATTTTTACATTAGTCATAACGGTATTTGGGAAATGGCTATTTTGAGAGAATGAGCCTCGCCATGGATACTGGGGTTGTTCTTAATACCGGTATCCATGGCAACCTAACTAATTTCAACGGGGTTACTCGTGGTGTAAATCGGATATGTAAGCAATACCATTTAACTTTTTACGGGATTGCAGTTATACTGTAACTACAGATGGAGATGAGTATTGGGCTGTGAACTGCTATATTACGGCCGAGATATATAAGCCGGTTAATAAAATCATGTGAGGTAAATACCGAATGCAGACGAGAACAAAAAAAAATTATTCTGATTTCAGATATACGAGTACAACTAAAATTAGACTTCCACTGCGTATGCACGTTATTACAACCGTAAAAAGTACAATATGTAACAAATCCTGGCCCTAATCTGAAATTACTATCCATTCCAAACGCTGGTCTACCCAACTCGATTTCTTCCTTAACACTGTTGAATGAAATTTGTAATTTGTAAAGCTCGCATGAGAGGGCGCTGCGAGTCAATTTTTGTATAAACGTTTATAAATGAAATGCATTTTCACGATAAGACTCGGTAATTATATTAGACTGTGATAAAATTTCGCTGTAACATTTGCTCGTCAGTATTTTTGTAAGCGTTATTTTAATAGGTTAGTAACGACGTAATTTAGAGGAACATTTATGTGTAACAATAACTTATCGTAACATTTATTATGCATATATTACACATAGGGGTCTAGGAGGGGGAGGGGGCCTACATTATCTTAGAACTTATTTCCCATTCTCACCGGGATCGACACAACGCTTGAACTCGAGACTAAAAACACTCAATATACACAAAGATACATAAGGATCGCGTCCGAGAATAAGGTACCATCCCAACCTTAGGGATCCAATATTACATTCCATGAAAAGGTTGGGGGTTATACCTCTAGTGCACATATTCAAGAATGTTAAAACGTTTGAGTAAATGTAATGTTTGCATATTACTTAAAAAATAAAAATTAACAAAAATTTCAACGAGAATCGTCTTAAATTCTCGGATTTCTCATTTTCGGGCAAAGAATGAATTGGGAATGGCATTAAGGTTGAAGAGACCCAAGGTCACTATATCGATGCAGCGAGAAAATTATTTAAAATGCAAGAGGCATTGTGCCAGTAAACGCAAGACCACACAGCATTAAAGCTGACAAATATGTATTAGAATTAAGCACTTTAACAGATATTGAAGAATATTAAATATACAGGGTGATGCATAAATGTGTTTCATAAATCGCAGGGTGTATTCTTGAGACAAAAGTAAAGAAAAAAGACCATATAAACATAGGTCGAGAAACCCGTAGGTTTCGAGCTATAGCACGCGACAGAAAAATTAAACTCCTAATGATTTTTTACATTTTATGTAAATACACAGTGTGATACATTTGCTTCATTAAAGTAAATGTTCGAAATTCTTTCCTACTTCTTGAATGCATGCCTTAGCACGTCGCAAAATAGGATAGAGGAGAGAGTGTTAAAGCGACAAAATAAGTGAGTATGAACAAGTGAGGGAATGGTGGTTAGCGGTAGTTTACGATGGGGGATGGGCATGCATTCAAGAAGTAGGAACGAATTTCGAACATTTTTATTATGTGCTTTTGCGTGCTAAGTTCAAAAAAGTTATTTGGGGGGGGGGGAGAAATAAAAAATAAAAAAGTTACAGCAATTTTTATTACCATTATTTACATACACTTCTGAGACACCCTGTATATCGACCTAATATTATAAATAAAAATTGCTGTAACATTTTTATTTTTTATTTCTCCAAAAAAAGAATAACTTTTTTTAACTCAGCACGCAAAACCACATAATAATAATGTAAATTTCTAGATATAAAGAATGGTCGGGATTTTGGAAAAGAGCCCTTTTTTCTTTACTTTTGTTCCTGCGATTTATGAAACACATTTATTCATCACCCTGTATTAAAATTCCTAACGCTCATCTTTAATACTTTTTATTAGACAAATTAAAATACGCGTAGTCGCCAGCTTTTTGCAGCACAGTACGTAACACCTTCTCCCTATAAGCGAAGTCAATACATTGAGGTCGTGGGTTCGACTGCCGATGGTGATGGTGAAAAATAATCCAAGAATTAGAGTAATAGACCGCCTTAGTTGGCCTGAGCGCTGTGCTAGTTTCTGACCTTCCTAAATCATTATTAATTTTAATAGTTCATAAACTAATAAATTACATTATTTTTTACCTCCGATTGCTCAAATTGGAGAGTGAATTGCCATATGTTTCCATACAAATAATTAATGATATATTTTTCTACTCAAAATGTCAGAAAGCATAAATTTTATTTTACCTTCACTAACATATACCTTACAACCTTCCAACCTTACAAAGGTTTCGCGCGATGATTTCTCATTTCGCGAAGGTCAATATATATATATATATATATATAGACTATATAGTAGTATATATATATATATATATATTAGGGTGTCACTTAAATGCAAAGTTTGAAATTTTCATGCTGACACCCCGCGAATCTATTCCATTGGTAAAAAAAACATGGTGACTGAAAAATCTTTTTATTTGAATAACTATAAAAGGTCGCCCCCGCCTTCCAAAGTTTAATGCTTGCGCGGCGTCTCCATAATCGTTCATTAGATATCTATATATCTCTATATATGTGTGTGTGTGTATCTGTGTGTGTCTGAATATCTGAGAAATAAAGTGAACAATACTTAACGATTCACCGTTTCTCATTTCAGCTACGTGATTTCTGGTGATGGAAACCCGGAAGTGTATATACCTATTAGGGGCAGCGGTTGATGAGGTGAAAGGATGCAAGCTTCCTTCCTACAGGCAAGCATTCGGTTACTTCCTTTACCTTCACCATGAAAAGAAAATGACAATACGTGACGCGTTGAGGAAGTCACTTCGAGCAGTGATGTCCTTCTGGGAGAAAGCTCACATTCCAACCAGACTCGAGACACACTGCGTCAGCAAACTGGATAAAGTCTTCGAGGAGTGGAAAGGACTCAAAAAACACGCCTCAAGGACGAGCGATTCACACAAGACGAAAGAAAAAGAATTCATTGAACGCCTCGATCGTCTCTTTGACATCACCCACGCTGATTGTGAGAAATTGGTCAAGTACCCAGAGGATTGGGAGTTCCTTCAGCAGCAGCGCCAGAAAGGACGTCCAGGTTCAATGGCAGGTTTGGACATGACCCATCAGCGCCAAGTCAAAGATTGTACTCGACGTCGGGAGGAAGAGGAGAAACGAAGAAAGCGATCAGCAGCTGAAATGGAGGCAGTATCCAACGAAGCGGTTTTGGAGTCCTCATCCTCCAGCTCAGATGATAGCGAAGAAAAAGGAGCATGTGGTGGTTCGTTAGCGTCTAAACAAAGAGCAACGAAGAACATCATGACATCGGAATTGGCGGCAGCGCTTGATCGCAAGCAACTCTCGTCAAGAAAGGCCACATATCTGCTGTTTGAGGCAGCTTCCAGCTTAGGGCATGATGCTAGCGACTACAACATCAATCGTGGATCCATTCATCGTCAGCGTGAAAAATTCCGTACCCTTAAGGCTCGGCAACTGAAGAGCGAGTTCCAAGGCAATAGTCCGTTGACTGTTCACTGGGACGGAAAACTCATGCAAGATCTGACGTCACGAGAATATGTTGACCGCTTACCTATTCTTGTATCTGGCTCCGGGACAGAGCAGCTCCTCGGGGTGCCAAAACTTCTGTCAGGAACCGCGCTGGCACAAACAAATGCCATCATAGATTGCCTGAATGAATGGGGAGTGACCGATCATGTCAAATCTATGTGTTTCGACACAACCGCGACAAACACAGGCCACCGTGGAGGAACTTGTGTTCTTCTGGAAGAAAAAGTTGGACGTGACCTGTTACACTGCGCGTGCAGACCATGTACTGGAGTTGGTGCTACAGGCGGCATTCGCAGCATCGCTAGATTCAGTATCTACCGGTCCAGAAATTCTGCTTTTCAAGCGCTTCCATGATTATTGGACCCGCATTGACCAGCAACAGTTCCAAACTGCGGACACAGATGCGTTCACCAAAGCAGCTATTTTTAAGCATAGAACGGAGCTCATTGAGTTTGCAAAATCACAAGCACTTCAAGTTCGTGATGACTATCAGGAATTCCTCGATCTTTCCGTCACTTTCTTGGAGGAGTTCCATACAAGGGACTAAACTTCCGCGCCCCTGGTGCTATGCACCGGGCGAGATGGATGGCTAAGGGGCTCTATGCCATCAAGATCTGGCTCTTCCGAAGACAGTTTAAACTGACGAACACTGAGGAACGCGAAATTCGAGATATCTGCCTCTTTTCTGTTCTAGTTTACATGAAAGCGTGGGCAACAGCTCATCTGTCCATCGAAGCTCCGCTGAATGATTGGGAATTGATGAGGACGCTCCTTCGATACCCGCACAAGAAGATCTCTGATGGTACCACCAAGAAGCTGTCTGCGCACCTGTGGTACCATTCGGAGGAGGCAGTGGGTCTGGCGTTCTTTGATGAGAGGATATCGATGGAAGTGAAGTGCAGCATGGTTGCAGCGTTAGATCAAGAAGCCCCTCACATGCCGCCAAAACGACCTTTGGTTCTTGATACTATGTTCCTCAGTGACAGCAAAGGACTGGAGCAACTGATCACAAAGAACACCCGAGGATTCTTCTCAAAACTTCAGTTGCCAGATTGCTTTCTGCTCCACCATCCCAGTTCATGGACGTCAAACTCTGAATACGTGCAAGCTCGGGATGTGGTCTCCAAACTTGCAGTGGTGAACGACAGAGCAGAACGGGCCGTGGCTCTGGTGAAGGAGCTGAACGGAAAGTTGACAGTGAAAGAAGAACAGCTCCAGTTCCTCGTTCAAGTTGTCACTGACCACAGAAAGCAACACCCAGCTCCGAACAAATCAGCATTAGTGAGGACGCGAAAGAACTAATCACTGATCAGCGTATGAGCACCAATTATTCTGCTACTGTATATGTATTTTATTTCTCAAAGTTTTGCTTTTGTTGCTTCTCCATTTTGTACCATTATTCGCCAAATTATGTCTCTATTTTGATTATATAATAAACTGTTTGTATTCTTTGCGTTTTTAAGTGTCTTACTTTCGTTATTTCACCAAATTGCCTTGTTTTTTATTATCTGGTTCGGCCCAAGCTGTGAACACTGAACAGCTTGTTGACGTCAACAAATGGGTCTTGTTTTCAGTGACGAGGGCGACCTTTAAATGATGACCAATCAGGACCAAATTTCTCTTTCGTAAGTTTTACACCAAATGGAACAATTTTAGGGGGTGTCATAGGAAAATATCCATCGTTTAATTTTCCCCCTATTACCTAGTGACACCCTAATATATATATATAATATATATATAAATAATTTTAATTCTTTCTACTTTTTTTCAGTCTTCCCATGGACTTCACTTGAAGGAAGCGAACGAAAAAAATGTTTTGTGCTGAACTTAACCTTCCAAAGACGACGTTCGAGAAGTCAAGAAACAACTCCCTCCTGAATCAGAGGCTCAAAACTATTTTAGCTGTGATATGGGTATCGTGGAACCTCGTAGGCCTGGGGGAGGCTATGCTCCGCCCCCTTACCCCAAACAATACTTCCAATACACGAAGACTCCGCCCCGTCTTCAACATGGGTAAGATTCTCTCTCTCTCTCTCTCTCTCTCTCTCTCTCTCTCTCTCTCTCAAAAGTAATTAAATAAACCAAAAATTATTAATTGACTATAATTACTAATTAATTTCTAATAACAATCATCACTCATTCCTAATTACCGTATTATTAATAATTTAATGATACAGCGTGTTCCATAAGTCAGTTGGGGGAGGTTAATTTAATCGCTATATTTAATCCAAGACTGTTTTATGGAACACCCTGTACTAATACTCATTATTATAATTATTTTAATGTTAATAATTTTACTTTTCAGCTATATTTTGTCGTCCCTCCTTTTACTGTAATTGTCTTGGCTTCAGCTCTGATTTACGTCATTCACCGCTATAACAATTCAAGGTAAGAAACACCGTATATACAGGGTTGTTCATAAGTCAGGGACCATAGAAATATGCCTATTTTTATTGGATCACCTGAAGATCAGGGCCACCATGTACTGTGTTCTTGTTTTTTGCTTTACAGTACCAAATATAATAATAAATTAAATTGGATGCCCGGTTAGGTCAACTGTACGCCCTTGACGATTGGTTAGGTTAAGTCGTGATATTTTCGTTAGTTTTAACGAAGATATCATTTGATAATTGTGGCTGGGGGCCCTGATCTTCAGGTGATCCTTTTTATTTATTAAATAGTGCTATGAGCTGTCTGACTTTTGATCAACCCTGTATAATAATGATGTCAGGATAAGTTAGTTTCCAAATCGGAATCCAACTGCTTTCACTCGTGTGAAATTAGTACGTAAAGATAGCTCGGATTTTCAGTTTTATAATCCGTGATTTTTATTCTAACTATTTTATGTTTATGTATTTCAAATTTTTCAGAATGTTAAGTTCTTAAATCAGTGGTTTTCAATTTTTTTTTTATTTCGCTCAAGGCACCCCAGCGCCATCCGTTCTTATTTCGTGTCATCACGGAAAATTTTCGTTTTCCACTGTTCAACATCCAGTTCCCCACCCATCCACCCCTACCACCAGCACCCCTTAACTTCAAACTCAGCCTTTACAGTTTCCGTATGGAGGTAATAGCGAATGTTTTGTTTCGCTTGAAATTTGCATTTTTTCACTAACTTTTGAATTTTCAATCACACTCGAACCCCTTTAATTCGACATTTTTGGGGTTCTACCCTTGTCGAATAATTCGGAAGGTACGAATTAACCGGACAGTACGAAATTAGATGGATATTTCGAACTTTTGTACGAAGTATCGAAGTATTTGTATACAAAATTTGTTGGGTATTTTAACATTTTATACAAATGTGTGGTGTATTTCTTAAATCTACAGTCCAGTACAGTACAGTAACTAAACTGTACTGTACAAAATTAATTGCAAAGTTTTTAAACTATTTCTTCATAACATTAATAGTAATATTGTACAGTTTTATCACTGTAAAACTGTACAGTATGTACATTATTAATATTTAGTTTAGTTATTGGTCTTACGATGCGTCATAGTAGTGGTAAACTATCTTATTCCGAATAGCTACAAATTAATTTCAGATTCCAGGCACGAACACTAAACATCACAACATCAACATCACTACACACATCACAACATCACTAAACATCACATGTAAGTATTTTTTTGGTACTTACGTATTAACGGGGGGCCACCCCATATTGATGATTGGTTAAGTTGTAATATTTTCGTTAGTTGAAAATTTCTAATACATCATATTTTTTAAATAGCAATATTTTTAAAAATATTTACAATGACTTATATTTCAAATATTTACAATGATTAATACATGTTACACATTACAAACATTTGTTTTTGGAGGCCAAAAATTTTTAATAGCATTAAGAATGGAATTGATGTGTAACATGGAATCATGTCAAGAATAGCGAACCCAACACCTGCAGGGTTCGCTATTCTTGACAAGGGAATTTTTGGGTTCGCTATTCTTGACATGGTAAAATTGGGTTCGCTATTCTTGACATGGGAAGTCCTCAAGGACGTTTTCATAACTTCAGACGGTAGGTTTATGTTTCCCAATTTTAAGTAATTAGTTAAGGACGTATTAAATGCTTTTATATTAGTCTTTTTTTATTTAACCAAACTAGCACGACTTAACCTAACCAATCGTCAATGCCGTACAGTATAAAGAATCCTCTTCTCTTAATATATAAAAATAAATAAATAAAAAAAAATTATTGTTTTTCATTTATTTTTTTAGGTTAATTGTACGCCCTTGACGATTGGTTAGGTTAAGTCGTGATAGTTTGGTTAATTTTTGCTACCCACGACCCGCACGAAGGGCATAAGGCTAAAATTAACAACATGCGAGGATGCAAACGCGAATTTCTTCCAGGTTATTTACAACAGTTCATGTGGATGGAAAGAAATAAAGTAAACAGGTTAATTAATTTCTGTAACGCAATTCCTTTACATGATATTTATATTGGGTTTGCTATTCTTGACATGGGAACTTTTGGGTTCGCTATTCTTGACAAGGGAATTTTTGGGTTCGCTATTCTTGACATGGTAAAATTGGGTTCGCTATTCTTGACATGATCCGTAACATGTATTAATCATTGTAAATATTTGAAATAGAAATCATTGTAAATATTTAAAAAAATATTGCTATTTAAAAAATATGATGTATTAGAAATTTTCAACTAACGAAAATATTACAACTTAACCTAACCAATCATCAATATGTGGTGGCCCCCCTTTAACACGTAAGTACCATTTTTTTAATATTTTACTGTACATTATTTTTGTACATATTAGGAACTGTTAGAGATAAATACAGACTCTTCACCTTCAACTTTCGTAGGGTCATTTTCCAGGTAGATAGATCTCTGGGAAATCTGGGAATATTCCTCGGATATTTCGAAGGGTCGAAGAAATGTACAAATTAACCCGAAGTACGAAATAACGGAATATGAATTAACGGGGTTCAAATGTACTTATTTTTGTCTTTTTCATGAAATTTTGTGTCACCATGTTTACGAAACACGCTTTTAGATCGTGTCCGTTATTTATACCTTAATTCTAACTATGGGTTGTTTAGTACTATATACAAGTCAGGGGCCAGTAATGAAAGTACGCACACACACACACACACACACACACATATATATATATATATACACACACACGAAATTTCTAAAAAGCATGAAAAATAACTAACTGGTAAATTTTTGTTTTAGAAATTTTATTACTGTTACAAAATTAATAAAACTATCGAAGAAAAACCGAATTATTATACTAGTTAGTAATTTTTTATGCTTTTTAGAAATTTTGTTTCTAGGCGAACTTTTTTCTGAAACTATACGAGTGGAGGAATAAAAATAAAAAATGTGAAAATGTACCAAAGTTGTCTTATCAGGATGTCACAAAATTTGGTTTTAAAATCTTAACAAATAAAAAATAACAGAAACTAATTAAATTCTGTAGTTAAAAAAAACGGGTCACAGTTCTAAGTCTAAATGAAAACAGAAAGATCTTACACGTCCCTTGGCCCCTCGTATGAATCCTTGACAAACGTGCTACGTAAATTTGGGAATCCTTTTTATTATTATATGCTATATTTAATTAATTAAACAGAACATTAAATTAAAATCTTATAAACCCCATTTACCTGAAATGGTTACCATGGAAACGAGGAATTAACCAGTGAGGTAATAGAACCGAGTAAAGTTTTCTCAAGTGAATTTCTGCATCTATATTTAATATTAAATATTTGTATATACAGTGGTGGCGGAGGTAATAAGAATAATAATTAATCAGTCAGAAGGGCCAGAAACTGGTACAACGCTCAGGCCAACTAATGCGGCCAAATGCTTTAACGCCTGTATTATTACTAGCATCATTGGGTTCGAACCCATGACCTCATCTCTACTCCGCTTATAGGGAAATGGTGTTACCCACTGAGCTTTACCATATATCTCAACTATATTCCAATAATTTAATTTATTACTTACAGTATGTCAATGAAACTGATACGAAATATCACTAACATAAATAGATTATTAATAGACTTGAGCCATTTTCACAAAAAATGTAATGTAGGCATTTCTCAGGAAAAGCAGGTAAACAACTTTTTCTGAAGGATTTGTGTGTGTACTGAATCCAAATATTTTGTTACCAAGATGGATTTTGTTGTTTGAAGCCTGAAATTGCCGAAAAACAAAATGACCACCCATAAAATCCAAAAACGTCCATGTCTTGGTAATGAGTGATCATAAATAGGTGATCTTTGGGTTTGGTCCCACATTTTCCATACCAAGGAACTCAATGTACATGTTTTAAATGGGATAATTCCATTGGTAATATCTAAAACATTATAAGTAAAGTTATCTGAAGTAAAAAACAAAAGGAGTATACACTTAAAATATCAAGTTTACTTTTTCCATTGAGCTCTTAAATATGTTATCATAATGGTTTAAACATTAAAATGAAGTTTGTATATTGTACAAAAATGCATGAAATGAACAGACAATAATCACCAGTAAGACAGTAAGTGCATGAAAGGGAGGGAGGGGGGAGTGTCTCCAAAACAGGCTGAATGAAGGACAGCTTCTGACAGATATCATGTACAGGGGTGCATTTTTGACTCTTGGAGATCCTTGCCTTCATCCATAACTTGCTGCATCCCATTTTATCAAAATGTGCTATCAACAGGATCATCACATCAATGTCACGTGCAGAAACAACTGCACAGTTTGCATCTGTGTGCATACATTGCGGAACAATCCGAGTGTCTGCTTCTTCATCTTGTGCCTGAAGATGTTAAACACCAATGGAAGGTTTGGAAATCCGCACTTCATTTTCCCTACTGAATTCATTAGTGACAACAACTGTTTTGTGTGTAGGTGCATTATCTAGAAGATGATGTAAAAGAAAACCAATACTGAATTGTAATCATGTTTGATAAGTTTTTTTGGATTCCCTTGTATGAAATATGTGGGTATAGACCCAAAGACTACCTCTTTCTCATCAACTATTACCAAGATATGGACGTTTTTGGATTTCAGGGGCGGCCATTTTGTTTTTCGGCAATTTGATGCTTTAAACAACAAAATCGAGCTTCATAAACAAAATATTGGATTTAGCACACCCAAATCTTTTAGAAAAAAGTTGTTTTTCTCTTTTCCTCAAAAATGCTTCCTATTCTCTAAATAGCTACATACAGTATCTGAAAAATGGGTCTAGTCTCTGATGCGTATTTTCTACAATTTGATGTGAAATTAAAGAAATCATTGCGAGTAATATATTTTATATATGGGTAGAAGGACATTAATTCTTAATTTAGTTCCTCACACGATACCCGGTGGGTATACAATTTTATATCCAACGCTTACACTGCAACTTTTAGCATGGTTACTTGGCATTCCTAAACAATCATATAATTCTATATGCTTTGACATTATATATATATATATATACCATTTACGATAAGAAAGTGTTATTACTTATCGTAAACTTCTGGCCAGCGGTCGTAACTCAGTGGGTGACACCGTTTCCTTATAAGCGAAGTGAAGAAACTGAGGTCGGGGGTTTGATTCCCGATAGTGCTGGTAATAATAACCAGAAGTTAGTGTAATGGGCTGCATTAGTTTGGCCTGAGCCTTGTGCTATTTTCTGTCCCTCTTCACTGATTGTTATTTATCGAAAATCTTTTTATATTATAATATATACACACTGTATGTTATACAGTATAATGCCCTAATAACACGGGATTAGGTTCAGAGAGAACCCAGCGATATCGCGGTCCGCGTTATCTATTGTTAAAGATCTTACGGGAAAAATAGATTAGGTTCAGAAGATCCTCAAAATATAAAAGATATACGACTTTTGCCTAAAATATTAAAGTAACGCAGTATAGTGTCTTGTAAACGAAATTTAATGATAACTGAACTGTAATGATAACTGTAAATTGAAATAAACTAATAGAATATGACATTCACCATTAACATCCACAATGCAATGCATGTTATTCACTCTCAGGTTCAATGTTCGCGTCGACCCGCGATTGTTGGGCGCCTTGCTTGAATTTTGCCCATTTAGCTTAAAAAATACCTCTTCATTTGTGTCTTGGTTCGGGTAATCAAAAATAATTGTGCTATAATTCCTTGCCGTGTTATTCGCTTACCGCATTATCAAACGCCGCGTTATCGTACTGTATATTATAGATTATTTTCATATTATTGGTATAATCTATAAGTTGAACAACGCTGAAGAGGCTTTCAAAAGATAGTAAATTATATTCCTGTAAATCACTGAAGGAGGATTCCTTTGATTTATGTGTTACAGTTCTTGCTTGGGAAGAATATTAATTATAAAGAATGTTCTTTCGTTTCGTTTTACAGTTAATAACAGCAAATTATTTCAAGTAATATTTATGACCCTAATTCCATTTTAATGTAAAGTCGTTATTATCGTTTCTGATCTAGAAATAACTTCCTCGCGAACTAAATGAAAATTAAGATTACGTATATAATAATAATGCATTATGGAGATTGTTTATATAGGTTTATACCCCTCGCAGGAAGTATGATATACAATATAAAAGATCTTAAAACACACACCTACACCCACCCACCCACACACACACACACACACACACATATATATATATATATATATATATATATATATATATATAATATATATATATATATATTAAAACTGTTGGGATATATATATATATATATATATATATATATATATATATATACTAGCCGAAAACCCGCCCTTCGTGCGGGTAGCAAAAATATCCCAGCCGACGGTCGAATATTTTCGAAGACTGTTGTTAGTTAGGTAAATTGAATGCCCGGTTAGGTTAATTGTACGCCCTTGACGATTGGTTAGGTTAAGTCGTGATATTTTGGTTAAAGCTAACGAAAATATCACGACTTAACCTAACCAATCGTCAATGGCGTACAGTATAAAGAATCTTGTTCTTTTTCGAGCGTGACCGACTGACAGACATTCCTGGGTGTTTATATTAATAATGCCTGCTACAGATTTAATATATTTATGAAGTGCGTATCAAATGGCATTAGAAGGTATTTTTTCCTGCCGGTACGGTATCTTAACGAAGTCCAGATGTCTGAAGAAGTTCCTGAGTAAACATGAACAAAAGCAATTTCGTCAGTTTACTGTAGACACCACAAATTCTCATTACCAACAGAAATCTTTGCTGAAGAAGGTTTTTTAGGTACCAGCGTCAGGTTACGACAAGAGAAGGAGGCTTTTGCGTTAAGGGGCATTTCTCGCCAAGGCTTCAAACAGCGATCAACCTCGTAAAAACAATCCCACAATATCGTAAGCAGACTTCAAGAAAATGAACCAAGGTCGACCATTAAAAATCAATCAAGACCATCACCAAGGAATTTTGAAACAACCAAACCAGAGGAAAGGCAACCATAAATAACGGAATCAACCGAGGCTCATGTTCTCAATATTTAAAAGTTGAAGTTTTAAAGCAGTCTTCCTTTAAGCCGGTATCGTAAACATTTCTCTGACATAGGCCTACTACACAGCTTTCGTCTATCTAACTTCTGTGTCGTTAGAGAACTTCAAAGCGTGTGAAAACATTTCGTTTGCTTTATGTCTGCGAATAGGACTTATGTTGTGTCATTTAACGAGTTAGCAATCATTATTGTATTATTGTACACTTTAATGTAATTTATAATCTGTTGTTGTATTTAACATTGTGAATTTATACTTACAATAAATTCATAACTTATCAAGCTTTTTGTAACCTTAGTTTATAAGCATTGCTTTTTCTGTTGTAAATATCGTAATGTATGATATTAATCAATGCAATATTAACGTTGTTAATTAAAAGAAAAAGCTGCGTAGTCTATCTTGTGCAGTCTATCCTTTTCCTTTTTGATTGATTAATGAACTGGTAACCCCAAATACAGGGTGAGCGAAAAGTCCCTGTGCACCTGTCCACTTCCAACACAGTTCAGGTTAGAGTTGCTAGATTTTTCAAATGACCATGCGGGACAAAATTTTTTCTGAGGTTTTTTTTTTAAGGCCAAATTTTGGAGCTATTGAAGAATAGGGACCCCAGCCTTCTTTAGTTAGCTTTATAAGGCTAACTAACGAAAATATCATGACCTAACCTAACCAATCGTCAAGGGCGTACAGTTAACCTAACAATTGGTTAGGTTGGGTCGTGATATTTTCGTTAGTTAGCCTTATAAGCCTAACTAAAGAAGGTGGGGTCCCTATTCTTCAATAGCTCCCAAATTTTTTTCAAATTGAAACTAGATTTTTTCAACGGTTACAACAAACAAAATTAGAAAATTGTTATCAAAATAATGCTTAACAATTAAACAGAGTGAATAATATTGAAAAAACTTTCACGCAAATGCAGCAATTTACACCTGAACGATTTCTTATAAAAAGTAGACATACTTACAGATTTTATTTGAATTACACAATCTCAAGTTGTGTGGTCAAGTAATCGCGGGATTCACACTAATTCAAAGCTTACAATATGACTAAAGTCGAAAAACTGGCAACTCGTGGCCAAACACAACATTTTATAAGCGTTATGTAATTTCTAGGATGTTCTAGAACATTCAACATCACTCTACAGAATTCTACATGATCCTACATAATTCGAGAAAATTCTAAATCAATTCATCCCGAAAAAATTTGCTTAAAAAATATTTTTTTGCGGACATTTTGAATACAAAGGGATGCGGGACGTCTGGCAACCCTAGTGCAGGTACAGGTTCACTACACTTCTTCACCCTGTATTATTTAACTATTTGATTACCTCGACAATCTACTTAATTATTAATTACTGCAGCCTATCTTCATATTGTTAGCCTGCACAATTAGGTTCTATAAACTTGCCTTGCCTATTGATAGCCATAACTTGGCCATTTTATAAATACAGGGCGTCCCAAAAAAATGTATACACACTTTAAATACTTATAAAGGCAGTGTTTATTAAAATACATTTCATTTTCAAAATGTAATAGAATCTACAGACATTATTTAATTGTTTTGTCAACGCCTGTTTTCAAACTGACGTCCGTTCTGGTCCAGGCACTGCTGATAACGCGAAGCAATGGAATCGCAAACATCACGAAACATTTCGTTTGGTATTTGTGTGCATTCTCGTTCAATGGCTGCTCTCAATTCAGCGACTGTTGCAGGTTTTATAGCGTAGACTTTGTCTTTTAAGTATCCCCATAAAAAAAAGTCTGCTGGTGTGAGGTCTGGTGAACGCGGAGGGTATTCTACGAAACCCCTTCGTCCAATCCACATTCACATCGTGCCAAGTACTACTCGCAATACTCCACTCTTCGGTCCGGATCATCTTCATTAATAGCATGGACTAATCTTGGAATGTAACTTTTCCATTGACAGCGCTTCAAAATGCGTTGGACAGACGATTCTGAAATTCCTACCTCACGACTCGCTTGCCGCACAGATTTTCTTGGACTTTGGTGATACGTTTCCAGTACTCTTTCTTGCTTTGTGGGGCTTGTCGATGTCCGTGGTCTTCCGGAACGCTTCTTGTGGACATTCTGAACAGTTCCATCGGCTTCAAAGTTATCTCTAATTCGAGTGATGGTAAGTCGCGTTGGTGGATCTGTTTGAAACTCCCTCCTAAACTGTCTTTGCACTTCAACTGCGTTTTCACACTTCCAGTAGCATTTTAGAATGAATTTCCTTTGTTCAAAGCTTAGTCTGACTGCCATTATTAATTCTAATGGGTTTAACTTGGAAAGAAAGAAACATCAATTGAGCTATCAGCTGTTAAAGTGTGTATACATTTTTTTGGGATGCCCTATATATATATATATATATATATATGAGTGTGCAAAAGAGGTCCCAAGCCATGTAATTATTTTCTGGAAACCCATTTAGGTTGGCGCCTTCAGAAAGATCATTTGACGTCTTAAAGAGCATTGTAACAAAATTCTTTGTATGCTACATCTCTCTCTCTCTCTCTCTCTCTCTCTATATATATATATATATATATATATATAATATATATTATATACACACTAAAATGAGGCAAAAGTTTTATAAAATCAAAAAATATTATGAAAGTTTCGGACATGAATTGAAGTTATGGTACAAAATTTTAATTTGTTTAATGTTTATGTATGGAAAGATCTCAAAATTCCTTTTAGCAAATTTTCAAATTTGCTGAAGCATTATAAGGCTCATATTGAAAAATGCATTTCCATAATTGGAAATTATATATATATACACACACGTGTGTGTATATACAGGTTACAGGGTGTTCCAAAATTACCTAGTAAACTTTTGTGTTCTAAAAGTCCCCAGTAAACTTTTATATGAAGGCAATATCTTAACAAAAATTATGCGATATTTAACAATTTCATTTCAAATACATCAACAATAAGAAAAGCAACAATAATTGTCTATTTTAGATGTTCAAAGTGTCTTCCTTCAACTTGAACACATTGTTCACAATGTCCAACCATTGATCAACAGACATAAAAGTTTACTAGTTAATTTTAGAACACCATATATAATTATATATATATATATATATATATATATAATATATATATATATATAATATATATATACACCTTTCCTTTTAACCTTTCAAATGTTCCATGCGACGATTCCTCCTTTCACGAAGGTCAAGCCTGTTTGATTTGATAAAGCCCCATGCAAAGAAATCCAAGGGCGTTAAGTCAGGAGATCGAGCCGCTCAGGAGCTGTTGCCTCCACGTCCGATCCACCGATTTGGAAATCGTTCATTTTGGTACTCCCGAACAATGTTTGACAAGGTGCCCCATCTTGTTGAAAGACGACGGTGTTTAAAATGCCATCTCAATGAAGCTGGGACATTTACGTGCTCGTATCGTTATAGCAGTTACAAAAATAACCCCTGACATGCTACGTTTTCACTGAAATAGATAGGGACTTTATAAACACCCTGTACAGGGTGGATACAATTCATACAGAAATTGGTGTGGGAGGTATATCGTCGTTAAAAAAAAATCATACTGTAAAAAAATAGTAAAATAAATACAGCCGATCGTGTCTTTTGGATTACTCTGTAGTATTAATTTTATTTTTTAATAGGAATGTTTTTGTTAAAAAGAATATAAAATTCTAAAAGGATCATTTATCTTACATTAAGCGTGAAGCCTGCGAAATAAAATTGGCAAACTAAGCGGCTCTTACAGTATAGCTCTTGAGAAGCCTGATATATAGTGGCAATTATGGAATCTTGCTAGATACGAATAGTGGAGCTTACAGTGCGAAATTTGTTATACAAATAGCTGTAAAATATTACGTAAGGTAAAGACCACTAAGTTGATACAGGAAGGAAAAGCTGTTTATTATAAAAGGAATTAAATAATATCCAATTGAAATTTCGATCGGAAACGATGATTCGTATTGGCTATACTTATAGAAAGGCGCAGGTCGTTCAGCGCTTACGGTGGCAAACTCTGAGCGGTGACGCTGTGGTTCGCTCCCGCCCGCTGGTTCCTGGGTTGGGTTGAGTTGGCCGATTACCCTGTTCTTACTCGGGTTAAAGGTGACCCTTGGGGCACACTTAGGATAGATAAAAGAAAGCCACCCCCAGCCTTCTTTAGTTAGCTTTATAAGTCTAACTAACGAAAATATAACGACCTAACCTAACCACTCGTCAAGGGCGTACAGTTAACCTAACGATTGGTTAGGTTAGGTCTTGTTATTTTCGTTAGTTGGCCTTATAAGGCTAACTAAAAAAGGCTGGGGGTGGCTTTCTGTCATTGATCCCACACTTACCCTAACATCGGGAATCATTATAACTAAATACTTAAATTCGTAAGAATAATGAAATCACTTAGCGCAAAAAAGCAAATCCGATATTTGGTTTCATTATGAGAAAAGTGATATTAAAACCTGAAATTCTACACTCATCTGTACAATTTATTTCTTTGTATTACGCAAATATTCTCAGTTATGAGAAGTTGAATTAAAAGATTAAACAATAAGAAATGGGTTTATTAAAAGCACGAACTTTCATCTTATTGCAAAGTTATGGAAATGTTGAGAAGATATGAAAAGAGATGAAATGACTTCGTCTTTTGATGAATTTATTTTCTGAATGTGAAATATCTTTATAAATATTCGCCTACTTAGTGACTAAGTAATTGAATATTTTAAAAATATAGACTAAATCTTATCTATATTTGAGTTTCCAAAATGCATTTGTGAAATTAAACAACTTTTGCCCATTTTGAATGGATTGTTTTAATGGTAATTGGTCATAAAATTATATATATATGGTGGTGTAGTGGTTAACATCGCTGACTACGAATCCACGAGACCCGTGTTCGAGTCCCGTTGACGGTAGTCGGCGCGCAGCAAACCCAGCTGTTCATCCTTCCGTACAATAAAATTGGTTGGTAGGTATATGGGTACCCTGGATAGCCTAGTGGTTAAGACACTGGGCTGCTGATCGGGAGGTCGTGAGATCGAGTCTGGGCAAGAACTTTGTAATATCTGACCACCCGTGGTGGGTCGTTTCGGATTCCACATTAAGCTCTAGGTTAATTCGCACTGAAGCAAAACCAAGGTTAACGAAGATTATATATATATATATTATATATATATATATATATATAAACGAAGATTATTTATATATATATAACCTTGGTTAGCTTCCGCCTGAATTGTTCATTCTGACGAAGGTCAAGCTTTTCAGTCCACCTTAGACCTACAGTTTAATGTGGAATCCGAGCCACGCCACGCCAGCAGCCCAGAGCGCCTTAACCACTAGGCCACCCAGGGTACCCATTTATCTACCAACCACTTTCTTTATTGTGTGGAAAGATGAACAGCTGGGTTTTGCTGCGCGCCGGCTGCCGTCGGGTCTCGAACCCGGGGCCGATGGATTCGTAGTCAGCGACACTAACCACTACACCACCGAGGCGCATATATATATATATATATATATATATATATATATATATATATATATATATATATATATATATATATATATATATATATATATAATATATATATTATATATATATATATATATAATATATATATATATGGGGGACCAAAAGTGAGGACACGGAGGAAACAATCTGTTTCCCGCATTATATTGGTTTATTTATAATAAATGCTCAAACTGAGACCCATTAACCTCCATACACTTCTCATTTCTTCTTCCGAGTGACATCCTCACACGCCTTAACAGAATAGGAGAAATCTTGGAACAATCAGCGTTATTCGAGCCTTCAGTTCCTCTAAGGACCGGGGACGATCACTGTAAACGGCAGATTTCAAATAACTTCACATAAACACAAAAATAAATGAAAGGGCGTCAGATCTGGTGACTTAGGAAGCCACTCAACAGGACCCCGTTGCCCAGTCCAGCGCTGCCTAAATAATTCATTCGGGTAATGACGAACTCTGAGTGCGAAATGTGGTGGAGCGCCGTCTTGTTAAAAGAATAGCCCTCTTCGTTGATTTAGAGGAAGGTTGTCAATGAAAGGTTCAACGACTGTTTGAAGCATCTGAAGGTATATCTCACTTGTGCACGGGCCCTTCATGAAAACAGGCCCTATTAAGGGCAGCATTTTGAATATGATTGTCGTCAGTCCAGTGAGTTTTTTTCATCCAACCAGTTGAGCGTTATGGCGGTTAACGTGCCCACTAAAATAAAATACTGCCTCATCAGTGAACATGATATGACGGATAATGTTATGTTGGCGTGTCACCCACTCACAGAACTCTCGGCGGAGGTTTTTATCGTCGCCATGCAGTTCTTGTGTCAGACATATCTTGTAGGAATGGAAATGATTTGCCTTTAGGTTATCTCTGGATAACCTTTGGGTTGGCTTTTTCAGGTTGATGAACAAATTACTCAGTACCAGTGCCGTAGTCAAATCATTCGTTGCGGTTCTTGGCCGACCAGTACGTGGTCGGTCAAGAACCCCCCTAGTGGTTTTAAATCGCTCAGTGGCTTTTCTGACAGTTGAGAAACCAATGTTTTTTCTCCCTTGGTTTTGCTGATTAAATTCGTCTACGACACTTCGTACGTGCTTTCTTCTGTTGCGTACATGAAGACCAACTTCACTCACTCATCTTTGGTTAATTTCCCATCCATGTCTCACCTGGAACGGAGAAAACAAACACTATTAATATAAATCAGTTCTCCCTATGTACCACGACCTTTTCGAGTCTCCATATAAGGTCCACGTTTATAAGGGACAGCCATTTTTAAAGACCATTTTTCTAATCCCCGATTCAAACCCCATTTAATCAGTGGTTTTTTCGTTGGATATAAGGTACACAAACATCCAGATAAATGGTTCATTCCTAGTACAGTTTTCCAAATTAAATATTTAAAAGTAGCGACGAAATTAAATCATAGGTGAGGATATTTTATTCCCGTCGTTAATTCCTAAAGATCTTTGCTAATTTGGCTTTATAGTTGTTTGTCACTGGTATGGGCTGTCCAGTCTCCTCAAAATGCCGTCCCATGACACCATTCTCTCAGATCACATTTAATTCGACTTTGAACCTGACTTTCATCTTACAAAAAGGGTCAAATCTTTTTTTTTTATTCATTCGTTGACGAACTTTCTTTGCAGATGGATCAGAAAAGAAAGTCTCTTTCAGATGGTGAAAATTAGAGCTGCTGCGGAAGTGTGATAACTTTCAAAATTAAGTTAGAGACAGGCTGCAAACCAGTTAGGCGTCTCTAAGTCGGTTCTCTCATGAATACTGAGTGATCGAGATCAGTTTTTGAAACGTGTTCCGGGCAATGAACATTTATCAAGAAAAGGGAAGCGACAGAGGGAATATGAAGAAATCGACAGTGCCTTGTTGCTGTGGTTTACGAATGATCGTCTCAACAATCTTCAGCCAATACCACTTCATTTCTCCAGCCATTAGATCAAGGAATCATTTAGAATTTCAAGAGCCGCTTTAGATCTTGTCCACTTGAAAAACTTGTCCAGATTTTTTATTCGAATGAACGGATGGAAGATAAAGCCGTTACTGTACTGGAAACCATTCATTTTGCAGCATGTGAACGAAGGTGTGTTAAGGCTTTATCTATCATAAGAAGCGATTGACGATATAGTTTTTTCTAAACACGACTCAAATAAAAACCTATAACAGTGGTGCGGATTAGATTCAATGGCTGAGACCCGTGAAATTATCATATAAAATGCCACAGAAATGTTCCTGACGAGGGGGATGACGACAATGATAACAAAATTGAAGAGATAAAGCCAAGCTTAGTACTAGTAAAACAATCATTAGATGTTCTCAAACGCTTTGCGAACTGTAATACTGAGGCAGATGCAGGATTTTACAAAATACATTTTGACTACACAAATTCTATTGAATCATTGCAAGTCGCCAAAAAAAAAAAACCAAAATTCTATAATTTTTTAAGATCCACTAATTCTTTTTTAAGTACTTTTTATCTTTAATTTTATTCTTAATTTTATTTATTTTGTAATTAATTCTATGAAATAAACTTAATAAAAAGAAAACAGGTTTTTATTATCCTTCTTTTAAAGCATGTTTTTCTTAAGAACTAATTCTCTGGTATGAGAAACATCCGGATAAACGGTCCACATTTTACAAATCTCAAAGTGATCGTTATAAGCGGCTTCCAATATATATCTATATATACACACACACACACACACCACACACACACACACACACACACACACATTTGTTAAACGATTATAATTAATAGGCAGAAGAAAGGTTGTATTTGTTTCTCCCGTACTTCAATTCACGGTACGAATAGCTCGCAGCATCATTGCAAAGTACAAAGAGGGTCGACGTATTAACGAGGTTTTTGTGCGTGGCTCATCACTACAGGAAACAACAGTATTTTTTTGTTAACGTGATCCAATAAGCGGTCAAATTATATAATTTTAATCATAGACACGAAAGAAAGACAACTTAAATGTGAGAAAACAAACTTCAAAGTTAATTTACGGATTTTCTTTTATTAAGTTTATTAAAGGATACATTAACCTTTAAAAAATTTTCCGTCATTACTTAAAATGTATTTAACATATATACATTATTAAATACCCATTTCCCATTACATATGGGGTGGGAACGCCGCTTGAATCTCGGGAATTTGAACCCTGATGATACTGGTAAGAATAATAATAATAATAATAATAATAATAATAATAATAATAATAATACAGGAGTTACCGTAATGGGCCGCATTAGTCTGACCTGAGCGCTGTGCCAGTTTCTGGCCTTCTTGAATAATTATTATTATTATCACAACCGGGAATAAGGTACGGCTCCAACCTCAGAAATTCAGTGTTATCTTTCATGAAGAGGTTGGGGCATACTGTACCCCAGGTATATCTCAGGTACGTGAGGTGAGACCAACGTCTCTATTTACACACCTCACAAACCACTTCCATTCCACTGTGTTTCGCCTTAATTCTTTTGCCAAATTTATATCAACTCCACATTTACTCACACATTCACCAGTTGCATACTTCTATCTTTTACACAATCTTTTTCTATTCCTCACATCCCTCACGTTTGACAGCGAACCCTCATTCCAAATAATCGTCTCGTATCCATACATTGATGTTGGCACCAATACACCGCCATGTAAATTTCCTACTGCTTTTACACTCAAACGCCTCCTTCCTAACGAGCCTTATATCATTTCTATGACTTATCTCGTTTCACTCCACGTTCAACTTCCGCGTATACATATATCTCTTTTGTCAAACATCCTAAATATTTAAATTCGTTCACAACCTCCACATTTTCTCCTTTATCACGATATTACATGCTGACTCTCCTTCTCTTTCAACGACAAGAACCTTAACTTTTGTTAACATACATTTTCGATATTCTCATTTCACAAACGTTGAGAAAACGTGTTACTATTCAACTTTTTGATTCACCCAACAGCACTATATCATCATCATCATCACCATATATCAGATGTGATAGTCGCCACTTATTCTCTTTCAAATTTAGGTGTGTATTCTCTTCTCTCTCTCTTCTCTTCTCTTCTCTCTTCTCTCTTCTCTTCTCTTTCGTCTCACGAATTTCCTTATCCATATACACATCGTACAGCGTATTTCGGAATTAATACTGAACTAGTCACCTCACTGTTAACGTTTATACACAAGCACTACTATATCAATATAAAACTTTTCGCTGCATTTCACAACTTACCATTGACAACATACATTCTAAGCATTTGCCACCAGGAAGATCTGTTCACTTTATCATACGTTCTCTCCAAACCCATAAGCGACGTACACACCTTTCTCTTTTTACACTTGGTTTCTCAGTTAGTTGTCTCACTCCAAAAACTTGATCAACACATCCCTTATTTAACCTAAAGCCGCCTTGTTCATTTCCAACGCAAGGTTCTGTAATAATTTTTACTTTGTTATTAACACGCTTTCGCATACGTTTCCAGCTATACTTAAAGGACTTGTGCCCTATAATTTTACATTTATTCCTTTAGCTTTATTTTATATATATATATATTGATACAACTACACATTTTGTCCATTCACCAGGTATGCACCCACTTTTCCACACTTTTTTACATGCAGTATATTCCATATACCCGTTGAAGCCTCATTCTACCTCTACATTTAATTATTTCACTGCGTATTCCATCAATTCTTGCCGACTTTCATTTTTTCAGTTTGCATAAATTAATCTAATTTAACGTCTTCCACGCTCTAGTACAGTGGTCAGTAACCTCTGACCCGAGGGTCAATTGTAGTATATATTATATATAAAATAATAAATATTATTACATGAAGTGTTTTTTATTTCAAAATGTCCCGAAAATAGTGTATTTTTATTTAAATTTTGAACACTGACCCATTATCAAATTACCAATAAGTCAAATTGACCCAATTTTAAAAAAGGTTGCCTACCACTGCTCTAGTATACACTTCTACGTACGCCAATAAAGCTAAATTCGAGTATATTTGCTTCCTGTTTATTTACGTCATCTACCAGCTAAGTAAAATACTTTTAAATCTCTCGCGTGTTCCTTTATCTTACACTAATACATTCCTATTCTTATCTTTCATATTACCAGTCATTTCACCAGATTGACCTTTGCATTTTCTCACTTCTTTTCAGCATAAATTCTTATTCATCGTCTTTCCCAAGTCTTCATTTACTATCTTTTTTACTTCTTTATTTACCATTCGTTTAATATTTTTCTTGCATTATTTGAGCAACTCATTACACCCGCTTTTATCATTACCAGCCGAGTTTGTAATATTCTTTCCCAGACTCTTGATTTTTTTTCTTTCACCGAATTTTTCACGAAATCAATAAACATTCAACAAAGTTAGAACAGAAATTATTTCATCTATTATGCGTTCAATCATGATGAAACTCGGAGCAAGAACTGAAAATTTATTAAGTGGCTGAAGGGGTAACGAGAGCGAAAAACCTAAACGTACCCAAAGGCGTAACAAGAACCAAAATTATAAAAAGAGCCAAAACCATAATAAGAACCAAAACCCTAAAGATATAACCAAAGCCGTAAGAAAAACCAAAAACCTATAAAAGTATCTAAAGGCATAACAAGACCCATAAACCTTAAAAAAAGGGACAAAGACGTAATAAGAACCAAAAACCTAAAACGTAAGAAAAGACACAAAAGTAACAAGAACCCCCCAAAAAACCTACAAAATCTCCAACAAGAACTTAAAACCAACAAGAACAAAAAAAAGACATTAAAAAGACACCGAAAATACAAAAAAAAAAAATCAAATCCTATATAAAAGAACCGAGATAAACGTACCGAGAACGGCAGACACAGCAAGAACTGAAAACGGAGAACGAAGTAAAAACAGAAAAGAACCCCCAAAAACGAGATCAATAACCTACAACGATAATAACCGACCAAAAACGGGAGCGAATAGAGACAGAATTTAATTTACAAACGTAATTGACGTACACCAATTAATTATGGTTTTACGTAACGTCCTTTTAATGTGTGACGTTAACGAGGTTTCACGTTTTAATGATAATCAGCTTGGGACGTTGACTTTGAAGAAAAAAAAATTAGGTAAAGAAAATGTCTTATCTTTTTTCTTTTTTTGAGCCCCACCCCCACCCCTCACCCCCGCAGATGTACGAAGAAAACGAAGATGAAAAAGAAAATTTCAAACTTCTAATACTCACTGAAATACCAAAAAGCGAAAATTAACTCCTTTGTCTCATATATATATATATATATATATATATATATTGAGAGAGAGAGAGAGAGAGAGAGAGAGAGTTTAATAACGAATTTAATTTTTTTTAAATCTCTGTCAACGTTCGACTTCATTTTCGTGCCTTTATTAAATAAATTATCTGTTTTGATGTATTTTCTGTTTTCATATAAAGTAGAAATATAATTTTCTTATACATATATATACTGTATATACTTGTGTGTGTGTATATATATATATATATATATCGTAAAGAACGACGCTTGTATAGGAGATATTCCGCGCAAGACGAGAGAGAGAGAACGAAACAAATGAAAAAATGAGGTAACCACCTGGGAATCGAACCCGGGATCTTCCGATTGCCGGTCAGACGCGATACCATTACACCATGGGCCTCACTCTTCCAAATGCCGTAATTCTTCTACATACTCGCAGAAACCAATGCCCCAAGGGGGCACCCCTCGCATGCCGTAACATTATATACATTCAACTGCAAAGAACACGCAGTATAAATAACGTAAAGAACGACGCTTGTATAGGAGATATTCCGCGCAAGACGAGAGAGAGAGAACGAAACAAATGAAAAAATGAGGTAACCACCTGGGAATCGAACCCGGGATCTTCCGATTGCCGGTCAGACGCGATACCATTACACCATGGGCCTCACTCTTCCAAATGCCGTAATTCTTCTACATACTCGCAGAAACCAATGCCCCAAGGGGCACCCCTCGCATGCCGTAACATTATATACATTCAACTGCAAAGAACACGCAGTATAAATAACGTAAAGAACGACGCTTGTATAGGAGATATTCCGCGCAAGACGAGAGAGAGAGAACGAAACAAATGAAAAAATGAGGTAACCACCTGGGAATCGAACCCGGGATCTTCCGATTGCCGGTAATTTATAATATTACAGTAATTTTTTACAGGATATATTTATTTCCATCTGAGTAATATGGCCCTTAATTAACCTTTAGGCTTTACTGGGCTCCCAAATTAATTATTATTATTATTATAAGATAAAAGTATTTATATATATGTAGTTACGATTTGGGATTATAAATATTATGAGTAATTATCTTATAAAACAAACTTATTAGTTACAGTTATAAAATGTATCAATAGGATTAATTAGGATTAGGATTAGGATTACGTATAAGATAACGCGAAGTTTGCATTTATGTACAGAATTAATTTTTAGAACATACAGACGAATTTGAAGTTAATACGAGAAATAAATTCTGTTAAAAGTATACATTAAATCTTAGTGTGTCGGTGGCAGTGGTAGGCAAAAAGTAATCGATTACAAGTAAACATTAGCATTAGTGATGTCTGAAAAGTAACTCAAAGTAAAAAGTAGAAATTACTTCTCTGGATTAATTATATTATAATTAATCCAGAGAAGTAAAAGTAAAAAGTAGAAATTACTTCTCTGGATTAATTATAATTAATCCAGAGAAGTAAAAGTAGAAAGTAGAAATTACTTCTCTGGATTAATTATAATTAATCCAGAGAAGTAAAAGTAGAAAGTAGAAATTACTTCTCTGGATTAATTATAATTAATCCAGAGAAGTAAAAGTAAAAAGTAGAAATTACTTCTCTGGATTAATTATAATTAATCCAGAGAAGTAAAAGTAAAAAGTAGAAATTACTTCTCTGGGTTAATTATAATTAATCCAGAGAAGTAAAAGTAAAAAGTAGAAATTACTTCTCTGGATTAATTATAATTAATCCAGAGAAGTAATTTCTACTTTTTACTTTTAGTTACTTTTCAAACATCAGTAATGTTTACTTGTAATCGATTACATTTTGCCTACCACTGGTCAGTATATTAGTTACGAAACCTTTGGTACTTAAGAGTTAATAGTAAATATAATAATTAAGTATGGAAAAGTAAATACCGTATTTAATCCTTAATGCATCAGTGCTCAGCGTCACTTTACTGATTTAGTTCTGGCTAACGCTAGATGATTTCGTTCAATCTGGGGAAAGACCTCCGGGCGCTAATGAGTTACACGCATTAGTACGATTGCAGTATTCCTTTATTAAGATTGCGTTCATCTTGCTTTTAAATGCACTCACGTTACAGATTTGTAAATTATTTCGTTTTCAGCCTCGCGAAAATAGGTGATATTTGAGGTGAAAAGGATGTATTAAGGTGAGGAATACCACGCATATTTCTAGTCTGATGTGAGTGAATCTCTTGATGAGTTATAAAATACTTATTCATCCATTCAAAGTTTATTCATATTTTATTCATATATTTATAAATAAAAATAAAATGTTAATTTGATTTCGATTTTGATTTTTAATAATTTTAACTCTTTAAAGAATGCATTTGTACGATCAAGTAAATTTGCATCACATAATATCCTTATTGATAGCTTTTGAACAACAAAAATAGTGTCTAATACGTTATCTGTATTTCCCCAAGCGAGTTTGCAGTACATCGTATGAGGAAGAACTAAAGTATGATACAGAATTCATTACTAAAACTATTCTGGAACTATTAATTAAAGTTTAAACATTATACCAACACTCCCAGCATAGGCATCGATCGCTTCTCAATTTGAGGCTGAATTAATCCTACCGTAGGATTAATTCGGCCTCAAATTCTGTGTAGACCTTAAAGACATTCTTTTACACAGATCACAAAAAAGTGTCGGGGGGGGGGGGGACAATTGGTATGTCCTCCCACACATAGAAAAGTGGAAGGGACATGTCCCCCCTCCCCCGCCCCCACGATCGACGCCCATGACTCCTAGAGATCTTTTTACACATTATAATTGATGATACGCTCGTTCCACCGCCAATTCTAATCTAGCATGACGCCTAAATATTTCATTACACTACATTCTTTTGCAACGAGTTCTCCAACATTCATTCTTGCTCTTCTTTTGTTACTAAAAATCATAATCTTTCCTTTACTTGAATTTAGAAAGAGTTTATTTGAGGTCAGCCAATTCGTAACTTCGGCAAATTTTGTTTTAAATACAACTATAACTTTCGGTGCATTGACATCTTTACAAGGAAAAAGGACCGATGCATTGACATCTTTACATGAAAAGGATCGAGTTGTATTGTTTGCAAACATTATGAAAATAACAATATCGGAAGAACGCAGGAGGTAATATATATATATATATATATATATATATATATATATTATATATATATATGATGAATAAAACCACGAAGGAAAGGAAACACAAAACGGTGCTCAAGCGCTTTCGTCTAATGACATCCTCAGGAACACTGAAATACATAAAAGGTTACGGCCTATATATAGGTTACAGAAAGAGAAAAAAAATAAAAAATAAATAACATACATACACACAAACATATATACATATATATATACATACATATCTACACACATACACATATATACAGTATATATATGCAATAAACGGAGAAGTAAAAATAAAACTTAAAAATTAAGGATTAGTGGATTAACAAAGAGGCATATCGATTTTTAGCACAAGATCAAATGAGTTATAAAAATAATACAAATTTATACTGGAGATACGCCCGGGTTTAACACTTTGCCTTTTTAGAGTCAAGTTTCGATATATATATAAATAAATTGAAGATTAAAAGTTAATAAAGTAGCTTACAAGTTTACCAAAGATTAAGTGTCCTACCCTTTTACGTCGACGATATTTTGTGTATCTGGCCCATGAATCGTGACCTGGATAACTTCCTCCTTCAGTTAAATGATCAAGTCCCTTCCATTAAGTTTACTTTAGAAGTGGAACAAGCCAAGTCAATCCCATTTTTGGATGTGCGTGTACATAGGGAAAGCCCAGGTTTTAAGTTTAGTATCTATCGGAAAACAACAAACAACTTGTCCTACGTACACTTTTACTCGGGACATGACACCCCCACTAAGAAGGCCATTTTTTCATCAATGTTTCTCCGCGCCCTTAGGATCGCCAGTCCGGAATACATCGATGCCGAATTGGAAAAAATCAACGGTATTGGAAGTGATCTGTGTAACCCATCTGCGTTTATGGAATCTTGTCTCAACAAGGCAAAACGAACTTTCTATCGTGTCAATAATAACACTCGTACTTTGTCAAAAAATATTTTAGTACTTCCATTTTCCCCGGGCTTTTTAGGCATTGCTAATGTACTTAAACTTTTGGATATTAATGTAGTATTTTCATATAACAATATTGTGAAAAATATCATAGTAAAAAATAGCCCTACCAATAATTCAGGCATTATCTATAAAATTGGGTGTAAACAATGTGATTCCTTTTACATAGGTCAGACGGGAAAGGATTTGCACACACGTATAAACAGCATCAATATTCCGTCAGAACAGGACAGTTGTCCAGTGCTCTTTTTGTCCATTTGTCAGAGTTATCCCACTGTATTGATTGGAATAATGCTTCAGTTTTATTTCATTCGAGCAACATTGTCAATAGAAATATTCTTGAGTCTGCCATTATTCAACTTTCAAATAACTTCAACATAAGCAAAGGTCTTTTTCAACTCGATCCTGTTGTTTTGAATTCCTTCAAAACAAATCTAGATAAAAAGGGTAGGACACTTAATCTTTGGTAAACTTGTAAGCTACTTTATTAACTTTTAATCTTCAATTTATTTTTATATATATCGAAACTTGACTCTAAAAAGGCAAAGTGTTAAACCCGGTCGTATCTCCAGTATAAATTTGTATTATTTTTATAACTCATTTGATCTTGTGCTAAAAATCGATATGCCTCTTTGTTAATCCTCTAATCCTTAATTTTTATGTTTTATTTTTACTTCTCCGTTTATTGCATATATATATATATATATATATGTGTATGTGTGTAGATATGTATGTATATATATATATATATGTATATATGTTTGTGTGTGTATGTATTATTTATTTATATATTTTTTTTTTCTCTTTCTGTAACCTATATATAGGCCGTAACCTTTTATGTATTTCAGTGTTCCTGAGGATGTCATTAGACGAAAGCGCTTGAGCACCGTTTTGTGTTTCCTTTCCTTCGTGGTTTTATTCATCATAAATATTTTTCACGTGTTACTTTCGTGAAATAATTTTCATATATATATATATATATATATATATATATGTAATCAGTTAGGAGGACCAGAAACTGGCACAGCGCTCAGGCCAACTAACATGGTCCCTTACTCTAACTTCTATATTATTTTTACCATCGGGGTTCTAACTCCTCAACCTCAGTGTCTTTATTTATTATAGAAAAACAGTGTTACCCACGGAGCTACGAATGCTCTCTCTCTCTCTCTCTCTCTCTCTCTCTCTCTAAGTTTATAAACTTTGCATGACGGCTTGATTAAAATTAGTTTCAGGGAAGAAGTTAATCAAAAGAGACTTTACCAAAATCTATTTTAAAAGTTATATTTCACTTCATATATATATATATATATATATATATATAACGTTTTACTTTTTTAATTTAGCTTTCTCTGGACTGAAGGGTTTTCCCTGAAAATTCAATTTCTTGCCTCATGAAATATGAATATTAGCATACATAAATAATAAGTTTGTTTGTGTGTAATGGAATGGAAATTTGACCGAATATATATATATATATATATATATATATTTCTTCTGCCTTGTGTAGTGGTAACACGTGTTTCGATCGAAGTCCGTATAAACACGGTGAAAAGCTAGCAGTAAATTATTATTTGATAAGTGCCAGTACCCGTGTGAATATCTAGTGCACGCAAAGTGATTTTTTCTTAAGTAACGAAAGTACGACATATACCCGGAGTAACGGAGACCACTCTCCCTCAGACTTACTCTCAACCCTGTAGTCAAAACCTTCGCACCTCACCCTCTCCTTCTTGAGCAAAATTTTCGCTCACCAATCTTTATATAATATTGTTTATAAATAGCACAGAAATGGGTAACCGATTTCTTCAGTTCTGCAAGGTTTGCAACAACGCAACTGATGAATCGACGGGAATTAGATGTACTCTTTGTCAATTTCTCTTTGATTTTAACTGCCTGAATTAGAAAGATGAAGACATCACTCTTATAGCAAGTATCAAACAACTAAATGGAGTAGAATATTTTTGTGAAAGATGTATAACGGAACTAAATTCGTTTAAGGTTTATAAAACAGAAAGAGATACTGAAGAAGCAGTGAAAGAATAGAATATAAATGATGAGCAGAAAGAAACAGGAAAGGAGACAAAGAAAAGTGAAGCAGATACAAACATGTCAAACATGTCACATGTCGGAATATCGGCAGAGAAAGAGGGCGAAACAATTATTGTAACAAAAGCACTAAAAGAAACACACGTAGATCATTTGGAGAACACCAGAATGAATAGGGTAAATAGCGAAAAACAAATGGGAAATCACGATAACAGACTGAGGTTATCTCCGAAAAAGGAAATTAAACAAATAACAAAAACAAAGGCCTCGAGTGATAATGTGGAAAGAACTGTATGCATATATTATGCAAAGGGCTTTCGCAGATATAAAGAAGAACGGTGTATATATGTGGGCACTCACCATGTGCAATTTCTATTATAATAACGGTCATTGTAAGTTTGACGACAGCTGCAAATTTTATCATCCCACCATTTGCAAGTACTATGAAATACAGGGGTCCGCAAATATAGTAAGAAATGTTACTATCATCACCTTCCAACAAACTCAAGAGACAATAGGAAAGACGGCGAGAAACCTATACATAAAAACTAAGGAGCAAATTTTCTCATCATCGCAGAAACAATACGGCTACTACGCCTCATTCAGCATATACAGTCGACACAGCTGAGAATATGGCGAGAACACTAAAAGAAAATACTCATACTGAAGAAAGAACCAAACTTGAGATTTTTAATCTAAACTCTAAGACTACAAATTAGAAAGAAATCAAATATCATATGGCACAGAGTGGAAAACAGTCTTAGAGAATAAAACAACCGAAGAAATGCTAATAACCTTGGAAAAAAACCGGCCGGAAATCTTAGAAAAATATGTTCCGAAAGTATAGCCAAAGGGAAAGAGGAACTGTTTCGAGAGGCAAAAGCGAACACTATTCCGCAAGAGAAGGAGAGTAGCCACGAAGTTAATTGCACAGACATCAACACCTAAAACGTGATTCCGATCAGGAAGATCATGGCTATCACAACTAATAGAACACTATAACAATATCCTAGACGCACTTGAAAGCAATGATACTCGTAATTACGATGTAATATACACAGATTTTTCTAAAGCATTCGATAAGTGTGATTATGACATGATAGCACATAAAATGAAACACATGGGAATAACAGGCAAAGTGAGCGAATGGGTCTACAAATTCCTCAGAGAACGGCAGCAAACCGTTAAAATCCAAGGTGTATAATCTGGAGAATCAGAAGTATGCAGCTCAGTTCCACAAGGAACAGTATTAGCCCCACTCCTATTCATCATCATGCTGACAGATATAGACAATTAAGTAGATGACAACAGTATAGTAACACCCTTTGTTGACGGTACAAAGATCAGCCGAAAACTCGGTAAAACAGAAGAGGTGGAAGTCCTACAGAGGGCTCTTGAGATCTCTTGAGATATGGAAGAAATGAAGAACTTAAACATACACCATGCCATGCTACAGATAGATAGGAAATTCAGAGAAGCACGAAAGCAAAAGTTTTAGGGGTAATAATGGTCGATGATGCAAAATTTGAAACACAGAATCAGATTACGATAACAAAGCAAAAAGAGTTACGGGACAGCTACTGAGAGCCTTCAAAATAAGGGATGAGAAGGCAATGATTCCCCTGCTGAAAACACTGATCTTACCAAAGCTTGAATACTGCTCAGTCTTGACGTCCCCATACAAAAGAGAAGAAATTAATAAACTAGAAGTAGTTCAGAGGAATTTCACAGTCAAGATTGATGGCTGCAAAGAACTCAACTGCTGGGAAAGACTACGTAAATTAAATCTGTATTCGCTGGAAAGAAGGAGAGAGAGAGATACACCCTAATTTACTTATAGGAAATGATCGAAAAAGTGGTGCCTAATCTCAAACTAAACGCAGTTAACATCCGAACAACACTGGAAAATAGGAAAGGTAGAATGTGTAGTGTTCCCAAACTAAAAGCGTGACTCTTGGTTGTCCGGGACCAAGACTTTTTAAACAGCTTCCAAAGGACCTCAGGAACGTCACAAGGATCAAAGTTGAAATCTTCAAAAAGAAGACTGGATACCTAGCTCAGGACGGTACCAGATGAGACGGGTGTACCTGGCTATGTGCGATGGAGATCGCAAGGAAGCAACTTGTTTCTCCATCAGGCCAGGCCAAATGGTGGGGTCATCAGCTTGACCTTCGTGTGAAGAGAAAGAGACACACTTTTATCAGGTTTATCAAGTATATATATATATATACAGTATATATATATATATATATATATATATATATATATTATATATATATATATATACACACACACACATATATACAGGGTGTTCCATAAGTCCTTTTACCCACTTTACTCTCACCCAATTCTAGTAGGAAAAGGTTCATATGTAAAGAGACTTATGGGACACTGCACACACACACACACACACACACACACACACACACCACACACACATATATATATATATATATATATATATATATATACACCTCGGTGGTGTAGTGGTTAGCATCACTGACTACGAATCCATCGGCCCCGGGATCGAGACCCGGTGACCGCAGCCGGCGCCCAACAAAATCCAGCTGTTCATCCTTTCATACAATAAAGAAATTGGTTGGTAGGTAAATGTGTACCCTGGGTGGCCCAGTGATTAAGACGCTGGGCTGCTGGTGGGGCGTGGTTCGGATTCCGAGTTAAACTGTAGGTCTAAGGTGGAGTGAAAAGTTTGACCTTCGTCAGAATGAACAATTCGGGCGGGAGCTAACCAAAGGTTACCAAAGGTATATATATATGTGTAAAACGCCTCTGGACGCGAATTCGTCATGGGTTTCCTTGGTTGTTGAAATGTATGTTGCCTTTACCTCGTCGTATTGTGGTGGCATCGCTCCCGACTCCTACTCGAGAGGTCCCAGGTTCGAATCTTGGGTAGGGGTTGTTTTGTATCATGTAAAAGCTACGCGTGGTCATTTGTGTTATTCCATATGGCTAGGTTTGAACAACTGTTGAGGTTCAACCTGTGTTCAACTCCATTACAGCATTCCTCCTCATTTGAGGGATTTGATGTTGGAGGGGTTTGCTTTTTACTCTCATCCTGCCCTCATAGCTAGTTTCGCATGGTTGGACAGGGACTTTGGTCGGGAATCTGTCTAAATAATTTTTTAATATAATTAGGTTGGTGTGGTGGAGATTCCTCCCTAGTTTGGGAGGAACACGTTAAAGAGTTTTGGCATTGCATTCTGAGATTTCTATCTATGGCTCCTTGTCCCAACGTAGCTGCGATAATACAGAATCTATTTGTTCATTCATTTCACCGTTTCTGTTTTATATCTGAAGGTTTGGTAATATCCCTCGAGTATTTTCCATATATCTATTATTGTGTATCGCTCACGCTTTCTTTCTAAGAAATAGATTTTAACATTTCAGTGGATGATATATATATATATATATATATATATATTATATATATATATATATATATATATATATATATATATATATATATATATATATATATATAGATGTGACGTGTTTATGGGTGGAAAGGGTTCGGGCCTTTATAAAAAAAACTGAAACCATCGATCCTTCAAAACTTTTCTTCTTTTTAATGTTTATTTAATGTTTATTTAATGTTTATTTAAAATATAAACTTTTAAAAATGATAAAATAACTTTCTTTTGCTATATTTTAGGACCGTATTAACTCTTACTACTGAATATACAGGGTGTCCGAAAAAAATGGTGCAAAAATAATTGGTTATATTTTTCTTATCAATCAACATATATACCGTGTATATATATATATATAATATATATTATATATATATATATATATATATATATATATGTTTTAATGCACATACATGTAGGTATTTATTTTGGTCATCTTGCTTTCTCCCTTCATTCCCTGACGAGGTGTATTACTGAATACACGAAAGATCTTGGAATAATTTTTTTCGTTTTCCTTCTGGGTTTGCAATATATATATATATATATATATATATATATATATATATATATATATATATAGTATTTATGGTTATATGCATTTCCAAACTTTTTAAATTTCGAACACTCCCATATAATGATCGGCAATCGTCGCTAGAGTAGCGTATTCGATGCTCGAATGCCATTAGAGCATTAGGAGGATGCTTTCGTGAAATGGACTCAGTGACCTCCGATTTTTTGGTGGAGTTCTGCCAGATCTCCGGGTTTGTCACGATAAACAAGTGTTTTGACGTAACTCATAGATAAAACTCCAAAGTGGTTAAGTCGGGTGATTCGAGGTGGACATCCTATCGATCCACAATGTCCTATCCAGTACTCAACCATATCGATATTAACGGGATTCACCAAAGGTTAATATTTAGTGTGCTATGTCACGTAACTACTTAATCGGTTCATTATGCTTTGACGATCGTACTGTGACTAAAGCAAATTATCTTAAAATGCTTAGACATTTTTTCATTTCCCCAACTAAGGTCTATTGGAGTTAATATGAGAGGAGGGTAATCTTTCAACATGATGGGGCGCTTCCCAAGTTTTCCGTTGCTTTTCGCAATTTTTTAGTTGTAACTTTTCCTCAGCGCTCGATAGGGCGTGGTGGGCTAATAACATAGACACCTCATTCACCCGACTTAATCCTTTTGGATTTTTATCTATGGAATATGTTAAAGCGTTTGTTTATCACAAAAAAAATGGAATCTGGTAGAATTCTGTCAAAGACTCACGAGGCTCAGAAACTGTCACAACGCTCAGGCGAACTAATACGGCCCATTACGTTAACTCTTGGATTGTTTACATTACCGGCATCATCGTGATTCAAACCCCTCCCACCACGGCTTCAGTGTCTTCACTTCGCTTATAAGGAAACTGTGTTACGCACTGAGCTACGAATGCTAACAGTTGCCAACGTAACTTCGTAATTTGATACATGTAGACATAATTTTCCTGCCTCGCTGCGGCGCACTTAGTCTTGACAGTCAACCTTCACGATGAACAACAAATCTTTAAAATCTCGCAGTTCTTTGCGAAATTATTTAGCAAGCGGTATACCAATCTGAACCGAGTTAAATTATCTACCTAAGGTAACTTATAAACCGCGTGTATATATATATATATATATATATATATATATATATATATATATATATATAATATATATATATAAAGCTAAGGTTTATTACACATCGTTTAATTTCGATTCCCGAAAGGAATTCTCATCATGATAAAACATAAACTAAAGTAAAAAAAAAACAAAAAGAAAGAAAAAAAAATATCTGACTGATCTTTTGATCAGTACTTTTAAGATCACTCAGATTTACAACCTCTTTTTGGTACCTTTGGTTAGCTTCCGCCCGAATTGTTCGTTCAGACGAAGGTCAAGTTTTTCACTCCACCTTAGACCTACAGTTTAACGTGGAATCCGAACCACGCCCCATCAGCAGCCCAGCGTCTTAATCACTAGGCCACCTAGGGTACCCATTTATCTACCAACCACTTTCTTTATTGTGTGGAAGGATGAACAGCTGGGTTTTGCTGCGCGCCGGCTGCCGTCGGGTCTCGAACCCGGGGCCGATGGATTCGTAGTCAGCGACGCTAACCACTACATCCCTAAAATGTTCAGAGATTTCATGTCATGTAAGGTTAAGTCGTGATATTTTCGTTAGTTTTAACGAAACTATCACGATTTAACCTAACGAATCGTCAAGGGCGTACAGTTAACTTTACCGGGCATTCATTTAACCGGGCATTCAATAATTTTCCCGTAGGTTTAACGAAAATATCACGACTTAACCTTACATGAAATCCCTGAACATTTTAGGGATTACATGAAATCCCTAGTTACATAGATTACCTGTAACATATATATATATATATATATTAACTTCCCATTTATAAAATACAAAAAGGTGGATAGGAATATATATATTCACGAGGACAAGGGGGGCACAAGAGAAGACCAGGAGCAAGCAAAAATGTTGATGGCTCTCACAAATGAGTTTATGCTGACACAGGAGATAACAGAAAATACCAGAAAAAATAATTGCCTGGATCTGGTATTCACGAATAACACGAACTTGATTGCTGATATAAAAATAACCCAAACCATTATCTCAGACCACAACTTAATCGAGATATCAACAATATGACGTCAGCATTAAAAGACAATACACATATTGTGGAAAGAAGTAAATTCGGGGCCTTTAACTTAAACTCGAAGACTATAAATTGGGAAGCAATCAGATCGCACATGGCCCAAATAGAATGGAGAACAATTTTCGAGAATAAAACAACTGAAGAAATGCTAACAACCTTAGAAGAAAAAACGCTGAGAATTTTAGAAAAATATGCTCCGAAATCACAGCCAAAAGGAAAGAAGAGCTGGCTAGAGAGGCAAAAGAGAAGACTATTCCGCAAAAGAAAGAGAGTGGAGGCGAAGTTAGGTAACTGCGGAGAATGACAGGAAAGCAATAAAAGAAAAACTGGAGGGTATTGATAGGGAAATACAAGCCCTGATTAAGGACCATACAGAGAGGGAAGAGGAAAAGGCGGTAGAAGCAATAAAGGAAAATCCAAAATACTTCTATAGCTATGCAAAAAGGAAAACAAAAACGCGCGCCGCTATTGGGCCCTTAAGGACGGGAAATAATGAACTAACCGACGATCCAAAAGAGATATCTGATACATTGAGAGCTCAATATGAATCAGTTTTCAGTACCCCAAAAAGTGACAAAGCGATACCTGACATAAATGCATTCTTTGAAGAGGAATTGCAAGGAGAGTATATAACAGACTTTGAGTTTACACCAGAAGATGTAGCGAGAGCTATAGAACAAATGAAACTACATTCAGCTGCAGGTCCGGACAATTGGAACGCACTATTGATTAAAAACTGTAAAAATGAAATAGCTACACCTTTATACTGGATATGGAGAAGATCCCTAGACACTGGGGAAATACCGAGCATCTTGAAAAGAGCAAACATTGTCCCTATATATAAAGGAGGGGGCAGATCTCAAGGAAAAAACTATAGACCAGTGTCATTGACGTCCCACCTCACCAAAGTATTTGAAAGAATAGTTAGAGAGAAAATTTATGATTTCCTGGAGACACGGGAAAGATTCAACGAAAATCAGCATGGATTCCGATCAGGTAGATCATGCCTATCACAACTAATAGAACACTACAACAATATCCTAGATGCATTAGAAGGTAATGACAACTACGATGTTATATACACAGATTTTGCTAAAGCTTTCGATAAATGTGACCATGGTATAATAGCACATAAAATTAAATATATGGGAATAACAGGCAAAGTGGGAAAATGGATCTACAACTTCCTTAGAGATCGTCTGCGGGTCGTCAAAATTCAAGGTATATCATCATCAGAATCGGAAGTACGCAGCTCAGTACCACAAGGGAAAGTACTGGCCCCACTCCTGTTCATTATCATGCTAACAGACATAGACAGCGGAGTAAACAGCAACAGTATTGTAACATCTTTTGCAGACGATAAAAAGATCAGCAGAAAAATCAGCGATGTACATGACGTGGAAGCCTTGCAGAGGGACATGAACAAAATATACAAATGGTCAGAAGACAACAACATGTCATTCAACGCCGAGAAATTTCAGCTCTTGAGATATGGTAGAAAAGAAGAACTTAAACAGACTGCATATTATGCTCCATATAGACAGGAAATTCAGAGAAGCACGAAAGCGATTGATCTCGGGATAATAATGACAGATGATGCGAAATTCGAAACACAAAATCAGATAGCGATAAATAAAGCAAAAAGAGTCGCCGGACAGGTACTAAGAACGTTCAAGAGAAGGGACAGGACAGTAATGATTCCCCTGCTAAAAACACTGATTATACCAAAACTTGAATACTGCTCAGTTTTGACATCCCCATATAAAAAGGAAGGAACTAATAAACTAGAAGAAACGCAAAGGCATTTCACAGCCAAGATTGATGGCTGCAAAGAACTCAACTACTGGGAAAGACTACGTAAACTAAATCTGTACTCACTGGAAAGAAGAAGAGAGAGGTACATCATAATCTACATATGGAAAATGATCGAAAAACTGGTACCAAACCTAAAACTAAACCCAATTACCATTCAAACAACACTGGAAAATAGGAAAGGCAGAATGTGTAGTGTTCCCAAATTAAAGGCCCGACAAGGGACCTCCTCAACCCTGAAGGAAAATAGCTTGGTTGTCAGGGGGCCAAGACTTTTCAACCAGCTTCCTAAGGACCTCAGAAACGTAACGGGGGTCAAAGTTGAAGTCTTCAAGAAAAGACTGGATGCCTGGCTCAGGACAGTACCAGATGAGCCGGGCGTGCCTGGCTATGTACGGTGGAGAGCGCAAGAAAGCAACTCGCTCCTCCACCAGGTCAGACCTAGAGGCGGGGCCACTAGCTTGACCTCCGTGTGAAGAGAGACCAACGCACGAAACAACATAAGTTTTATAAGTTTTAAGTTTATATATATATATATTAAAGGGCGATCTACTTAATTACTCTGTAAAAATCTGGTGACAAAATAATTCATTAATTTTATACATTTTAGTAAATATTTAGTAAATGTTGTTCAGACCCATTAAAACCCATTAAAACCCATTAAACCTGTAAAACCCATAAAAACCCACTAAAGCCCACTAACGACCGTTGTGGATTTTAACCTCATTACTTGAAATGCAATGAGATCATTGTTTAATATATATATGCATTATATATATATATATATATATATATATATATTCTCAGTTTAAAGTATTAGGTCGCTTTAAAATTCCTTTATATATATGTTTAAATTTAAACGGTACTGCAGATAATATTTTAAAAGATATATGTCAATAGTGGGTGTGTATAAATAACTTTTGTGAATTTTTAAGTTATACCTAATGAAAGGTTATATCAGTGATAAGTTTTCAAATTATCGTATTATTGTCTAGTAGGAATTGGAAAAGGTCTTTTTAATTTCTTTTCTACATTCAGTGTGTGTGTGACAGCCTGTGTGTGTGTGTGTGTGTGTGTGTGTGTGTGTGTGTGTGTCGCACTTCAATTGTGTGATTTTATCGTGATAAAATTGGTGAATTCTTGTACAAAATGTAAACACAAACGTAACCCGAAGATGAAAGACCTCAGATACTACAGTCATCTCAACATTTTTCCCAGGTAGCAATTGCAAAATTACTAAAATGCTGAAGATGTGCCTTTCAAACCACATTAAAATGTTACAGAAAGAATGAGTGTCAAGCCAATAATAATCATCGAAGTGGTCGGAAAATATAACAGAAAGCAGAGAAGATAAATTTTCTAAATTAATTTTCCTCAGAATTCGTAGAAAAATAAATTTATATTTCTCTTCTGACCTTGAAACGACAACGAAAATTATTGTTTCTACAAATAGAGTTAGAAGATTTAATTAAGAATGGCTCAGAGAATATTGGGTAAGAAAGGAACTATGGTTGACAGATGTTAATCGCGAAGAGAGGTTGCAGTGGTCAAAAAAAAGCATAAAAGTTGGATCTCTGAGGATTGGGCTTAAATGATTTGATCAAACAAAAATAACTTTGAGGTTGTGAAAACAAAGTTTGAACCCACAATGGGATGATTCTTGTTATCAAGATGCGCTTGCGATGAATTATCACTGGTACGCATATGAAATTTGTTTGTCTGCTGTGAGGGTTTTTTCAACTCATATTATATATATTCGACCATGCTGAATTCGAAAATGACATTGGTTTTCCTCAATCAGGTCAGGTTTTTTCTCTATTGGCCATTTATTATAAGTCCAATTTTATCCCCAAATTTATTGATTTTTTTAGCTTAAAACTGTAGATACGGGTAATATTATGAACACTCGTGAAAAATGAAAACATTGTGAATAAATACTTTTATTCATACAATGAATATGGAAAAAAGTTTATTGAGGAAGGAATTAAGTTTTTTTTGGCTTTCCGTCTGTGTTTTCTTCGGGCACGTCTCGCTTCAAACACCAGCAATAGTCCGCCAGCATATTGATATCCCAGTTTCCCTGGTACCTCTCTTCCATTATTTTGATATCTTGGTGAAATCGTTCACCCTGTTCCTCACTATAATCCCCGCAATTTTCAGGAAAATAGTCCAAGTGGGACCACAAAAAGTGCATTTTTATGGACATGCGCGACCCATGAGCTTCGAAAGCTTCCATCAAGTTTTCGACAACGGACTCGTATTCTGGACTTCTACGCTTGCCAAGAAAATCAGTGACAACTGATTTGAATGCCTGCCAGGCATTCTTCTCAGTTGGAGTCATTGCGTTTTCGAACTGAGTATCCTTGATCAAAGTTCGAATTTGAGGACCATCAAAAACCCCAGCATTTAGTTTAGCATCAGATATATGAGGAAATTTACTCTCGAGATATCGGAATGCTGAACCCTCCTTATTCATTGATTTGATGAAATTTTTCATCAAGCCAGCTTAATATGAAGTGGTGGGAGCAAAATTTTTGTTGGTGGTACAAGGGCACTGAAACGACATTATGCGACCCAGGTTCAAAATTCTCTCTGGATGCCCATTCACGCTGTGCATAGTGCTTCTCATCCGCTCGGCTATCCCATTTGCAGAGGAAACATGGGTATTTCGTGTATCCCCCTTGCATTCCCAATACAAATGCCACAATCTGAAAAAAAAAAAAAGAAAATATTTAAAGAATTTAGAGAATTTGTTCTATCAGATAAAAAAATCTATGCATTGGACTGTATCACTTCTGTGGGGAAGTTAAGTGTTCTTATACGCTCTCAAATAACCTTTGGAAAAACAACATAGTCAATAGCAATAGTTTACTTATGATATTAGTATTACCTTCAAATCTCCACAGATCCTCCAGTTATGTTGTCGTATACGAGAGCATCCAGTAAAATTTTCATGTTATCGTAGCTCTCAGTAAGTTGTACGGAATGTGCTACAGGGACTGATGCAACCCTATTCCCAATGTTGAGAAGTACTGCTTTCAAACTTCGTTTATACGAGTCTATAAATAGCCTCCATTCTGATGCGTTATATGGCAGGCCAAAGGATTCGATTAGCCCCTCAACATTGCAGCAGTACACTAAGGAAGAGGTATTTTCGTGCACTGCAAAAAACTTGCGGAATTCTTCCTCTCGTTTCCTATACCAGGAGAATGTTGTTCCCGGAGCCAGCAAGTTGTCCTCTCGAAGTCGTGAGCCCAAGATCTCGGCAGCTAATTTGGAAAGTCCTAAATCCCTGGTAAGATCATTAAGTTTGGCCTGGTTGAGAGGCCTCGGCTCATCTGAAGCGGTATTTTGAGGTGTATATACGACTGGGACTGGTCATTGGCATTGGTCATTGATTCTTCATCAGAATCATCGAAGTCCAGGGTTTGAGGTGGGTCGGGTATTGGAATTCCAGGACCATGGGGTACAGGTCTCATAGCAGAAGGAATGTCAGGGTATACAACAATGTGTTTATTCTTCTTGTTAACTCCTGAAAATAAAAACACAGAAACATGGATATAAAACTTGCATATGAAATAGAAGAAGCATCCAGACAGTGACGGCTCGTGAGGGAAGGCTGCGGTCTGTAAGATATGAAATAGGTCGATGGAGTCTGTATATTTCTTTCTTTTTCATTCATATTGTCCCTTCGGGGACAATATGAATGAAAAAGAAAGAAAATATACAATCATTGTATATGTAAATGTAACTTGTATAACAATATGTATGTGTAAATGTATTTTCTATAACAATATGTATATGTAAATGTATGATTACCATTATGGTGAATATTATGCTATATATGGTGAATATTACATTATGGTGAATATTATGTCAAGTTTCATACGAGGATTTCAAAATATTTAAGAAAAATAAATTTATAAGTCCACCTTGAAGGTTTGTCATGCAGAAATAGCAATCTGTCACGTGATCCTTTCCTTCTCTCCAAATCATGGGAATTCCAAAAGGCAAAGATTTCGCTCTGCCTTTGCTCCATCTTCTCAAATTTTCAATGCACGTCTTGCAGCACATATGAGGGGCGAAATTTTTGTCCTGGTCCCCTAGCTTAATTCCAAAGTATGCTCTATACATTGTCTTCACAAATTTAGTGATTTGGGACTGGTTATTTGGCATGGTAACCGTCCCACATATGTAGCAGAATCTATTGGGATCATTTTTACACGCTCTATTCATTATGAAATATTTTATCTATATGCCTGAAAAGTAAAAAAAGATATTATACAAGTGAAACAAGTGATGATAGATGTTACTGTTCCAATTCCGCTTTGACAAAATCACGAAAAATTCTATTTTACTTATGAGGCCATAGCCGGATAACCTGAGCTGATTGAGAAAAACGAATTGCAGATTCGAAATCAGCAGGAAAACCTCTATAAGAATCACTTACAAAACCCTTGACAGCAAAATTGATGCATACCAGTGTTATAGTTTGCTCGTGTGTTATGCCAAATAATTCCTTTTTAGTTTGCAGGTTTTTAGAACCTCGGGTCCAACCTTCGTATGAAAGAGAGCATAACGGACCTGCAATAATACTACTACTACTACTACTAATAATAATAATAATAATAACTGTATTGTACCGACAGTCAAATTTTGGGGGAGACAGCATAACGCTCTGGGAATACACGTCCTCTTCAGACATTGAAAAACTGTTTTTATGAATGAACTTTCAAACCTATGCAGGCATGCTAGGAAAAGTATTAAAGATTTCCACTGACAAATAATTTTCAGAATCGAAGAAATCTGACGCTATTTTCCAACAGGATAACACCCAATGCCACACGTCACTTGTCAGCAAGAATTGGCTCACGAAAGAACAATTGCGTTATCTCGACTGGCATCCTCAGTTTCCAGACCTGAATCCTACTGAGCATTTATGTGGAATACTAAGGAAGTAAAAGCATTCAACAACATAAATATTCATAAATATTTGACCTACATAAAAAAATAAAAAGAAATGGGACAGGATTGAATGACATTTGCAAACGGCTTCTAGACATTTTGCCTCGAAGGGTTAAAGGAGAGCAATAAAGTCGAATGGAAGATATAGAAAATATAATGTCATTATATTTTCAATGAACTTAATATTTTAATATTACTGCTTTTAATATTTTATAACATTAATACTTTACCTGAACTTTCTTGTTCAAACTTTGTGGCGGTGTCGAATACTTTTGGTCGAGACTATATATACAGGGTGATTAAAAAAATATTAACACTTATAAGGGAAAGAATTACAGATGTCATCCAATCAGTACCACTAGAGATGTGCCTTAGGATTCTGGAAGCAACGTTTGACCGCTTTCATACATGCATAGCTATCAGTGGACAGCGAGTAGAGACTGTATGAAGCACTGTTTGCATCACAAAAAATGTTTACAAGTAAATTGGAAATAAAAAATAAAACACCATGTAAGTGTTAACATTTTTGGAATCACCCTCTATATACAGGATGGCCCAAAAGGTACCTACCAAATTTAAGCCTTTAATTTCACCAAAACTATTAGGAGTACAAAGATAATTCAAACGCCATTCAAATCAGCATTTCATACCATTTATATGACAATGTGTTCGATGTGCTGTCCCTCCACTTCGACGATTTTTCGCAACCTCATCCCAAAATTCGATATCACGCTATGGAGAACCTCTGTCGGAATGTCGACGATTTGACGTTCAATTGATGATTTCAGCTCCTCCAGAGTCTTTGCGTCGTTCTGGTAAACTCTATCTCTGAGGTATCTCCACAAAAAGAAGTCACACGGGTTGAGATCAGGCGAAAAGGCAAGCCAATCAATGCCGCTTCCATAGTGCTTCCGATAGTCCAAACCGATGCCATTCTTTCCAAACTGATGTTAAACAAATGACGTGAGTAGTATACAGTAGTGTGTCAGAAAATTTTCATCGAATTTTATTCATTCGTTTCGGAGAAAATGTAAGTTAATGTTAGTAGGTACCTTTCGGGCCACCCTGTATAAGATTGAAAATAAGAAAAGGCAATTTACTGACATATTGGGAACTAATGAGGGCTCGAACTCCCGTCAGGAAATCTTTTAACTCACTCAATATAACCTAGTAAATTGTACCCTATACAGTAAGTCCTTTTTATACGTGAACTCGATTTACCAGATTCGCTTATACACGATCGACAAAATAGGGAACGATATTTGGTATACGTGACCGTGATCGGCGTTTACGTGATTTAACAAACGACCAATCGGCTGGCGGAACTATTTATTCTCACACCTCAATGCAGCAAAGGAAATTTCAGTAGAGAATGACCCAACATGGAGCGGAGCTGCGCATTTAGCGGGGGTTTAGAAAATTTCAGTCGCTGCTACCATGAAAAAAAGAAGAGGGCTATGCAGAAATCACTGTTTACCTACTTCAAGAAGGTTGAAAGAACTCCCCCAACACCCCAGAGCCCACCTTCACCTCACCATCAACCTCAGCTTCACCCAGGAGAGCCCCAAGAAGGATGACGTTCCACTTTAAGCAGTCTTTGAAGCTATCTCTGGTAAGTACAGTATGTACAAAATTATATAATGTATTTTATATTCTATTATTAATGTACTTGTATAATAAGCATAACGTTCTATATAATTCTTGTATACAAACATATACTGTATTTTAATTTTTGTTGTAGAAAATTCTTGAGCTGAGCACGTTTACCCCTTTTAATACATTATCTCTATAGGAAAATGAGATTCGATTTACACGATTTCGATATAAACGATGGTTTTCAAAAACCATATCGCGTAAAAAGAAGACTTACTGTATATTAGTTTTAAAACATGTGTGTGTGTGTACACACACACACACACACTGTATATATCAGGAAAAACAGTAGAACCAATGCAAGTATTAACATCTTTGTTCCATACGTTTCGAGGGGGGAATAGTCCTCATCTTCAAAGGCATACCAATTTTTTTTTACTAAATTAAGTTAAAATGACGCTTAACAAAATTAAAAGCTACGAAAATGCATTTCAAATCGCTACAAACCAAATAGATATTATAAAATTGATAAAATCTTATTTAATTAAACTTTGGAAGTATATACCGAGATGTAATTCAACATTTAAAAGTGATGTAACATTAAATTACAGTTACAGAAGACTTTACTTTACAGTATCTTGGCGCAAAATCATTTAATAACGGTTCTCGTATTACGAATAGATAAAGATTCAAACATTTTTAAGTCTGTTCCATTCTGGGCTGTTCTTAGTACAATATTTTGAATTTATCGAAAGAGAAAACTGATAGTTTGAGTTTGAGTCTTTCACCTAATCTCGTGGGAGCAGCCAGGAAGGTTATGGCTTCCAGGGGAGCTTCAAACCAAAAGTCCAAAACGTCACTGATAGTTCTGTTGTTAACATTGTTACATGGATTGGTGGCTTGGTTGGTTGTGAACGGGAGTTATATACTACTACTACTATTACTATACTACTACTAGTACTACTACTAATAAGTTAATAGTGGTTATTAAATCTCATTTTCAAGGGGACTTAAGCGGTCTCTCTTTAAATTTGGAGAAAGAATTTGTCATGCAAACTAATTTAGAAGTTAAAAAAAAAAAAAAAAGGCATACAAAGAAGTCACTTTTTTTTTTATTTCTTGGGGTTGGGGGAGGGTTATATATAACCATAGTAAGGCATGTAATCTATTTCATATATTTTGTTTAAACAGTTAGAAGTGGATTCTTTGAGATGATTATAATAATAATAATAATAATAATAATAATAATAATAATAAGTCAAGAAGGCCAGAAACTGGCACGGTACTTAGGCCAACTGATGGGGCCCATTACCCTAACTCCTTATTATTATTATTAATACCAGCATCATCGGGAGTTCGAACCCACCACGACCTCAGAGTTTTTACTTCATTTATAGGGAAACGGCGTTACCCACTCAGCTACGGACGCTGGTTCTTTGGAGTTATACACATTATTCAAATATTTACACATTTCGTAACGAGGTCCTTTCGATAGAGATTGTCCTAAAAATAATTTTACATTGAAAAGAGTGATAAGAATAATGGACTTTGCATCAATGTCGATCAATGTTTCAACTGAATGAATTTTAAAATTAACATTGATTGAAATTTTTTTTACCTATTTATCATTGAAAATATTTTCCCGAGGTAACTAGTAGAAAAATAAATATTATTACAATTAGTTATAATAATATCTCAATAAAGGTAAATGAGGGTTGGTTTCTTCCCCGTTTGTAAATGTAAGGAATGAGTATTTAGAATAATCTATAAATTGTTGAAATTTTTGCAATTTTCAAAACGTAAAAAAAAGTATAATTCACGCGTTGTACGATAGAATACATGTTAGAATTCTACAGGAAAATCTTCCAACCATTGTTTCTTATAGTCACGTAAAAAGGCAGTGGGCAGGATGAGACCTAGTGGAGAACCCGTGATCATACCATCTATTTGCTTGTATGAAGAATTATTAAACAAAAATATTGTATCTTTTATAGCCAGATTGAGGAGTAAGCTAAAATCAGATTTATTAAGTTACCATGTTAATGTTAGAATGAATTAAGAAAGTATATGCATTATTATTTATTTATAACACCCTGTACAAATATTAGTAGTTCCCTGTACGAGAATACTGGCGTGAATAAAGACAGATTCGGCTTCAAAACTTACCAAAACTTGCGAAAACTATGAATAGATTAATATCATATCAAATATCAAAAAACTGTAAAATTTTGTCATTGTATTCTTTCCTGGAGAAAGTTTTTCAATTGAAAAACTAATTCATTAACTTACGAATTCGAGGAGATATTCTGAACAAAATTAAAAGAATTTATAGAATTATATTGATTAAATTACAAGATTAAACAATAAAGCGCTAAAATTAAGTTAACTTAAAACAGCGGGTGCTGTAAGCAGATAGTATATGGGTCTGATTCAAGTATTTGTCTTATCGATCTCTGGCAAACCATGCGTACAAAATGCCTGCTGGGGTTGATCCTGAAGTATAAAGAAATTATTATAAAATTTCTCTAATGACATTTTTGCTTTAGAATTTTCATAAAAATATCTTAATTTTATCCTCTTGTTTTAAAATAACTTTTAAAAGAGGGTCCTTCATTAATTTGAAAAAAAATCTCAAAGTGTCAGACAAGCAATTTAAAATTTAGCTCCTAATTAATATTATGATGGAGTCATTTTGCGACAAGTTAATTACAGGTAAAAATATCTTGTACAATTTTAAGATGAAGAAATATCTATTTGGCGATGTTTATACAGGGAATCAATCTCACCAAAATGAATTATTATACAGGGTAAGCCACATAAAAGCGGCCTCAAGAAAATTTTACACAGAAAGAAATATGAAATATTTTATTGGGTGGGGCCGCTTTTATGTGGCTCACCCTGTATTATACAAGGCGAGAGACTATTATGCAGGTTTTCAAATGATAAAAAAAAATAGCAATAAAGTAAATTAAAAAGAAGAATTTTCAAACTCTAAATCTTTCAACGGAGCTTGAGTTGCAGCTTCTTGGTCTTCAGAGCCACTAGTGTTTTTTCATATAGACGATAGGATACCTTTCCCCAACTTATATCTTCCTATCGTCTTTCATCGGAGTTCAAAGGTTCATTTGAGAAATTAAAGGTTCTCTCAATCTGGATTAATATTCTGTAGAATACTGCTATCCAAATCTAACGAAGTGAGCTTAGCATTGTGTTTAATCCTACTCCGCTTCACAAATTTATTTGGTCTGCGTAACAATCAATATTCACTCAAAATAAAACCTTCTAAATTGGAAATATATAACTTTCTGAGGGGAAATTTTCCCTTCTTTTGGGTATGAAAGCTTCTTGTCAGATGATATAATAACTTCTTTTAATGATACCCAACTTCTTTAGAGGGAAGAAATTATCACTTCTTTTTTCGATTGATTTGAGGCAATAGAAGATAATATTTCTACGTAAAGAAGGTTGAGGGAAGTCTTTGTGTTCTGTGTTGGGGGCAGAAACTGGCACGGTGCTCAGGCTAACTAATGCGACTCATTGCTCTATTGTATTATTATTATTGCCAGCATAATCGGGAGTCGAACCCCCAACGTCAATATCTCCACTTCGCTCATCGGGAAACCGCGTTACCCATTGACTTATGGACGCTGACCTTATTCCTTGTATGTAATATGTATACGGGGGTACCTACATACGTGGATGAGTGCCCGCACCTAACGCAAAACGTTTATAATTGCGAGCCACCCCTCTAACACAATACAAACAACAGTCTTTATTATATTAACTTTATTTTAACATTATATTAACAAAGAAATAAATAAGCAGACAAAAAGTTTTAATATAAATTGCAAAAGTTATAAAAGTATTAAAAACAGTGAAATATTGTGTATAAAACGTAAATGTAAAAACTATGTCTGGTCATTAAGTTTTTTACTTTATTGGATTCACAGAACTGCATTTTGTACTTAGTTGAAAATTTCTGCTATTAGGTGTATATATTTCAACAGAAAAATACGGAATGTTTTATTTTCAAATGTAGTTTGATCGTAAAGTCAGGCAAGTGTTTCCGGTTTGCGTGACTTTACGATCATTCTGTATATATATATATATATATATATATATATATATATATATATATATATATATATATATATATATATATATTTTTTTAACATGTAATATGCTAAAATAGTAATGCAGTAATGTGTATTGTTTGCATTGACGACAGTTTTTCAACTTAATTTTAAATGCATTCTCGTTTACAACACTGTTAAGGTAAATGTAACAGCCAGGAAGCTCACTTCCTCATGATGTGGGGTCGAGCAATGACAGGGTAAGCAGTCGACTTAACCCAACCCAGGAGCCAGCAGTCGGGAGCGAGCCAAAACCTCACCGCACAGAGTGCGCCATCGTAATCACTGAGCTAGCTGGCACCCATACATTCTTCAGACTGGCGTTTATTTCGTGCCATTGTTTCAGTCCAACAAAAACTGAGGATTTCTGAGACAAAGAGAACCTAAAATAAGGCACACGTTCTCCACTTCTGCCTCTAGTTGAATAAGAGTGAATATTTTGAGGAATAACACGGTATTTGTTGACCCAATTCATCAATGGATGATATAAACAGTTATTTATAATAAGTGTTTATCATGACATGTCCTGAAAGTCACTTAATGAAGCCATCTAAGACAGAAATTATTTCTTATACATATTACTTGAATATACTATTTGAAGAAACTTGATATAAAAGGTGAATATTATTTTACTTTCAACGACTCTTTTTAAACAGAATTTATTTTAAGATTAGATGAACTCGCGGACGTTACATCAAAAAATTCTGTAAACTTCCTAAATATGTGGAGGAAATGAGTAACAGGAAGGACTAATGGGATCGCGGAAATTGCTTCGTTTTGCTAAATCAAATAAGTTCTGCGGCATCCTAACGACATCCCCAACTGAAGTAGATCAGAGTTTTGGTTTTGGTTCGATTATATAATTTTCGAACCAATGAAATAATAAGCAATATTCTTATCCCTTTTTTTTAATTTTTTTTGCAGTCTGAGAGTTTGTAATAGATAGAGTTTATTTCCACAACACACAACAGTTTCGATGCCCACTGGCATCCTCTTCCCCGAAGAGGATGTCAGTGGGCATCGAAACTGTTGTGGAAATAAACTCTGTCTATTAGAGTGCGTTTTTATTATCATATTTTGACCTTCACGTAAGACAGTGAAGTTTTTTGCACTTTTTATCTTTATTATCGTTTCAGGAGAGAAGTTCTTTTGGATGTAGAGTGAATATTTTATTTTTTTTTTTATTTTTCCTCCTGCGTTTGAGCCTAACATTTCTGTCATCTTAAAGTGACAATTTACTTTAATATAATCAGGTTTTCTTCCGATGTAATTATTGTCTGTTGCGTCTTCAGTAATAATTAATGCGGTGCGCTGATCACACGCACTGTGATGATACTAATGTTGAACTTATCTTGAGTGAATTTGTCTGTTTGTCTTTGGTATTTTCAGGACTTCTATCCAGATTTACTTTTCTTAATACTATGGAATTATAATTAGGTTATTTATTTAGATATTCTAGATTATTCTTCTAATTATTTAAGTGATCAGATTAAATTTCATTCGTGACAATATCCCGTTGAATTATTTGAGGTTTTACGAAGGTCCGCAATTTAGACGTGGACCAACGCCAAATTGTTTTTCAAGTGGGTGTTTTCAGTACTTATAACCTATCAATTTTGGCAGTCAGTTTGGAGCTAATATTGTCCAGTACTTTAATTTTTCTAGCAGTTCTTTTCTCGAAAACATTACAATAATCACGGAACTGTTTCCTCATTTCTCTTACTTCAACAGACACTATTTTCTCTTGGGCATTATTGTATAGTGACAGTTTAATTTATGCCCTAACTTAAACAAATAAATTATTTTTCTTTGAAGTGAGAACAAAGTACAGTGTTGATACACCATTGAAATTTTGAAAAAAAAATTCATATTTTTTTAAGCATAAATGAAAACTCTTTGTTTTAGTTACAGAAAGTTATGAATTTTTTTTGCATGTACAGGGTGAGTCAAAAGTCTGGAAACATAGAAACTATGCTTTTCAATGCAAATATATATGTATATTTGCATTGAAAAGTATAGTTCCTATGTTTCCAGACTTTTGACTCACCCTGTACATTATAATGTGAAAAAATTTTAAAAATGTATTTTGCAGTTGGGTATATAGGGTATGCCTACGCAATGACCGAAACTGGGTTAGCCTATATAAACATGAAATTTACAACCTTTTATGAATATATGTTTTTTTTTAATCAATAGCCTTATGTTTAATATAATTTTTCTTAGTGTTATATAGTAATCTACACTACAAGTAAACAGAAAGTCCTTCGCCACATTTATTTATCCATTTTTGTTGTTGTTTTTTTAAACAGAGTATAGACAGTTACTTCATATAATATTTAGTATTTATTATTCGCTAAGATGGATCGATAAGTCCACCTCTCAAGGTCGTACGTGCTGATGTAAAGAGATTTTTTTTTTTTTAGTCGTAGGAATATAATATCTCAAAGACATGATTTCAACGTAGATCTACAGTACACTTTTAGCTTTAAAATATCGTGAAATAATTGGTTGTAAGGATTTAAATATCTACTCAAGTAACGCCTCTTGATTTATTATCGTATCTAAAGTGAAATGCAGCCGCTGAGAGGCATTTCTCATAAAAACGTGTTTTCTGTAAGCAATGTAAATTTAAAATTTTTGTATATAATATGCTCACACTGGTTTTAGACATATTAGGCCATATCACAGGGCAATTTGTTGCCGTTTTTCACCGCTGAATCGTGTTCCACTTAAGCCATTTACATACAATATTAAGTGGCAACAATTGAGGTTTGAAAATTTTACAAAATCTTGTCGCTGAATAGCGATTAATACATTCCATACATTTTCATATCCCAATTGTTGCTGATTAAAAGCGGGACACGATTCAGCGGTGAAAACCGGTAACGAACTGCCCTGTGATATGGGCTTTAGTTTTCACAGTATACCATAACGTTTTAACACCTATACAACACTAAGTAATCGGCATTTCAAATTAAGTATGTAAAGAAAAAGTAATTTTAATTTATCCCCATAGAAATATGTATAAATAAAAAAAATGAAGGTGTCTGGTATCGACCGACAGTGTTGCCACACTTTACAAAATGAACAGTATATTAAATGCATATTATACAAAGTTATACCGAAAACTGGCGAGGTTCACGTTGCTATGAAAGTGTGTCGGATATGAAAATGAAGTTTTCCAGGAAAACGCGAAGGAAACCATTTTCCGACGAATATTTTTACATATTCTTACAAATTTTCGAACAATCAAAGAATTTATATTACAGATGAATTCATTGCTTCTCTAATGACATCAAATTTATTGGCTTCAGAAAAGAATAAAGGAAATTAAACATGAAAAGAACGCTACCTATAATGCGGATAAAAAAAAATAAAATAAAATATAAAAATTGAAGTAGTATCCCCTAAAAATAAAAATTCTTTGAAGTGAATAAGAAAGCTAATATCGTAATGAAGGGGGGACATTAATTTATTGATTTATTTATTGTTTATATTGTTTAATTAATTATAACGATTAATTAATTTTCTTATATTGTTTTCTTTCCGAAACAATTTACTTGAATTTATGGCCTAATTTTCAGAAGTTTCAGTCTATAGTTTTGAATTATATATATATATATATATATATATATTCAAAGGTGGGCACCCGGGCCTCAAAAAGGACCGACGGTCCCGGTCCCGGTCCTTGCCTCAAACTGGACCGACGGTCCCGGTCACGGTCCTTTCTGAAGGGTGGACCTAGGAACGACTCGGTCCTCGGTCCTTATATATAATATAAGTGAAAAATTTGATTAAAATGAAAAATGAAATTAAAGACACCGGAAATCTTTAATTTTATTAACGTAAATTATAATTAATACAATACATAAATGATGAAAAAAAGTTATTAAGTTAAATGCTTGAGTTTCCATCTTCTTTAGAACTTCCAATAATCACTAAACACACTAAAATCACTAAAAAAGACCGTCCGGAATGGCTTAAAAATGGACCGTCGCTCCTCATTTCGGTCCTCACTGAGAAAAGGACCGACTTTCCCGCTCACGGTCCTTAAAAAGGACCGAGTTCCTGGAATTCGGTCCTTTTGGAACTTGGTCCTGCCCACCTTTGTATATATATATATATATATATATATATATATATTGATTGCATGTGCTTGTAGTTTTTGGTTCAGTTTGTGTAGAGCAGGTCTGAGAATGGGTTAGGTAGTCAGGTTCCGGGAGAGAGGGGTGCATGAGGTGTCAAAGCATTAGGACCCATCTTCAGGATGGCCCGGGCTGGAAGACAGAGAAGGAGGTGATCGGGGGTAAAGGAGTCCCCGGAGTCAAAAGTAGCACCAGGGCCTGTGATTCTTCCCCCAGATCTTGGCGGTAGTACGAATGTAACTGATTGATACAGGTACATTTGTGGTGGCTTGGGAAAGAAACATAAGCTTGCTCCTGGAGAATCATACACTTGGACTGATAATTAACTAAAGTTACCCGCAATACAAACTAACGAAAACTGCGCGAAAACAAATCCGGATTTGAATGTTCTTTGAAATGGGATAACAAGGAGCAGTCTTGATTTCAGCGGTGATGAACTACGTAATGGAGCCTCATCAGTACACTGATCCCCTACTCGCTTGGCAATACTGGTGCGAGTTGCTCTGAAATGGGTGTATGATGGTAATGATGTTCTGTGAAAAATGCTAAAACTTTTTATCCATCATACTTCCACCGAAACCGTAACTACAAACGTCTCAAGTGTAGATTGCTTATATATATATGTATATATTATTCTATATTTTATTATATATTGTAATATATAAATATAAGTTAGAACCCGTAGTTCAGTGGGTAACATCGTTTCCCTGTTTGAGGTCGGGGGTTTGACTCTCGATGTTGCTGGTTCATGATCAGTGAAGAGATTGAGAACCAGAAACTAGAAGAGTGCTCAGGCGAGAATAACGTGACCCATTGCGCTTTATTATTATTATTATTATTATTATTATTATTATTATTATTATTAACTAGCACCAATAGGAATCGAATCCTCGACCTCGGTGTCTTCACATTTATTACACAGTAGTTATAACTGATCTTGTTTAATAGCTGAAAATGCCAGCGTCCGTAGCTCAATGGGTGAGACCATTCCCCTATAAGCGAAGTGAGAACTCTGAGGTCGGCGATTCGAATCCTAATGATGCTGGTGATGATAACGCAGGAGTTACCGCAATAGGCCGCATGAATTGGCTCGATAGCTGTGCCAGTCTCTGACTCTCCTGAACGCTAAAATTATTATTATTACATCTGAAAATGAAACTGAACTATAATAAATATTTGGCAAAAGTAGTTAAAAAACGCATCATAAAAATGAAATCTTAACTTTGATTTTGTTTAATATAAACTCAAAATGAGATGCAATTGGTTAAAAATAGGGATAACTATTTGGGATAACTATTTGGGATAGTAAATAGGGATAAATAGGGATAACTACTTGGGATAACTATTTGGGATAGTAAATAGGGATAAATAGGGATAACTATTTGGCTTTTTCCCCCCTAATATCGTCAAACGGCAAAGCTTCCACGAACTTATAAAATCGGCGAGAAGCAGCTTCAAGTTAAAGGGAGGGCAATCGATTATCCGAAATTTGGGGGGGCTACGGCGCAGCCACGCCGCATTACCGCTTCGTTAGATCCGTTAGGTTTAGCGACGTTTGGTTTGCTTAGTAGTTGGATGGGGAACCATTCTCTACTTTCAGATGATGTAACGACCTTGGGTTCGGATCTTACGTAAAGCTGTAGGCTCCCTTCGCCACGTGACTTTTGGCATAACGAAAGAGGCTAAACATCCCCAATTATTATTATTATTATTATTATTATTATTATAGAAAATCTCAATAATAGACTTCCATTCTTGTATGATTTATATAGACATTCAGAGTACTTCTTATAAAGTCCGAGTGCATGATTCTTCAGGATTAAGATGCACATCAGAAGTGTTTCTTTCCAAACTGAGGGTCATAGAAATACACGTTAATATATATATATATATATATATATATATATATATATATATGTGTGTGTGTGTGTGTGTGTGTGTGCGTGCAGAAAGAAGGGGGCCAAGGGCGTACGCCCGCAAAAATGCCCCCCACTTCTCGAAGGAGAAGGAGAGAGCCAAAATCAAGGTCCCTGAGGCTCTTATAAACGATGTCTTTTTTAATTTTAATTTTGAAAAGATTGTGTAGTGTGTACGAGTTGGACATATGTGTAGTGAGGAATAGAGGGAGAAGAGTGTGTTTGAGAACATCCTGGACTGCTTACAGGGTAGATGAAACACGGAAAAAGATCAGCTAAGAAGGACAATGACAAAAAAAAACGGGAGTTCCAGCCCTCCATGACTTCTGCCTAATGTCCCCCCAGATGTACTTCTCTGGTCGATTGGTGTCTACAAACTCCTACTATTGAGTGTGTGTGTGTGTGTATATATATATATATATATATATATATATATATATATATATATATATATATATATATATATATATATATTCACTCTGTAGTAAAATAAAAACGGGTGTGCCATAAAAAAGGGTACATTTTGAAAAGGCTATAAAATCAACATTTGTCATTTAATTTTAATAAAACTTCTACACAATAAAACGTATGTATTTATCTATATGCAAACAAGTTTTCAGACTAAAATATCAAATAATTCAAATTCTATCAACATTTAACGAAAGAGTATGATTTTTCTACTTAATATGCAAAAATTATTAAACCTTTTTAATATTTTTTTTATAAAAATAAATTTTAACATAAAATTTACCTGAAATTATTAAAAAAAATTGTTCGAAATGCTTTCCTTCCATTTCAATAACTTTTTTATTCTTGGCCGGAATATGGGAGAACTTAGCAGAGCGAGTCTACAGGACTAGGATAAAAGATGTCGCTCATTTACGCGAGATCATCATTCGAAAATGGGAAGAGCTTCCACAGGAACAAGTAAATCGAGCCATAGATGAATTCCGGCCAAGAATAAAAAAAGTTACTGAAATGGAAGGAAAGCATTTCGAACTATTTTTTTTATAATTTCAGGTAAATTTTACATTAAAAATTATTTTTATAAAAAAATATTAAAAAGGTTTAATAATTTTACATATTAAGTAGAAAAATCATACTCTTTCGTTAAATGTTGATAGAATTTGAATTATTTGATAGTTTAGTCTGAAAACTTGTTTTCATATAGATAAATACATACGTTTTATTGTGTAGAAGTTTTATTAAAATTAAATGACAAATATTTATTTTATAACCTTTTTAAAATGTACCCCTTTTTTATGGCACACCCGTTTTTTATATATATATATAGTATATATATATATATATATATATATATATATATATATATATATATATATATATATATATATATATATATATATATATATATATATATATTATCTTAAAAAACTGGAGCAAAGGCTCAGAATAGCCATAATTTCAAGCCTTTTGTTTGTAAAATTCAGTATTATGTAGTCATTTGTATATTTATTTCGATTCATTTTAGCTTTTAATTCACCCTGTAGTAAAATAATTAAAAAAGAAACTTTTACTCCACAGACAGATGACATTAGTTATTCTCGCCAAAGCCTACACAATTTCACACACGTTTGTTATATTAAGGAAAAAAACAAACCAGTCAGTACATAAATTTACAAAAAAATACCACAGCCATAAAAATTCTGAGCTTCACATCCAAAGCCAGTGAGACCAAATTTGTGAAACTGCACTTAAAAAACTAAGTAGCTCGTGAGCTTATAGTAAATATTAAGGTCTCATTGGCTTAAAATTTTCCATTCAAAGTCTTTTGTATGAAGTTATTTACATGTATTATAATTCGAGCGTGGAGTGATTAGAAGTTTGTAGGCTTTGAAGAGGCGGATTAAAAGTTAAAAATATTACGCAATTAGTTCTTCCAATTAATAATTAGTAATTAACGCTTTGTAATTATGAGACTTGATAGCGAATACTAAGTAATGGTTTTAGAAGCTTCATTAAGTGGTAAAAAGTTTTAATCCTCTTAATATAATGTCGAGGTATTGTTTTCCAACATAATTATGCAGCTACAACTAAATATTAATAATTAAGTTAATTAATATTGGGCAATTACGCGCTTGTCTCAATGACTTATCATTAACTTATGCGTGATAAATATTAGATAAGCTATTTAGTTTCCTAAAGGACTGTAAGCCTACATACAAATAACACGAAAAATACATTGTACTTTCGAACACACAAATACCCATCACATATTATATATATATATTCAGGGCCTATCAGACGGGGGGGGGAGGGCTAGGAGGGCCATTTGGCCTGGGCCTGAAGCTTAAAGGGGGGCCTCAAATTTAGAAACTTTCAGGTTTGAATATAATGTTTTGCAGTGAAAGTAATAATTGGGCTTAGCTATGGGCCTCAAAAGCTGGAAATGGCCCGGGCCTCTCTGGATCTCTGAGAGGGCCTGTATATATTACTTGAGAAACTTTCTCTACTCCGACTAAATGATTATTTATGGACGTCTAATCAGTTTGGTTTTAAAATGTCCCATTCAACTGACCTGCGTATTTATGTTTAGGAGATTGTATTTAGATATACTGTCAGTAATTCAACTATTTATAGTTGTTTTTTGGATATAGGCAAGGTATATGATAGAGTGAATCACAATATTCTACAGGGTGTCTCAAAAATCTGGACTCGTAGGGAAAATAGACATTATATTTTTAAAGTGAAACAAACACATTTCTAATGTCAGTTTTACATATTTCAGGAAACAAAATATCTTGATGGCTCAATATACCAATGAAGAGAAGGTGGAACTGGTATTGTTACATGTTTTCGGAAAAAGCCTCTGGCTTTTTCCGGAAACGTGTAGCAGTATCAGTTCCACCTTCTCTTCATTGGTATATTGAGCCATCAAAGTATTTTCTTTCCTGAAATATGTAAAAGCTGACATTAGAAATGTGTTTGTTTCACTTTAAGAATATAATGTCTAGTTTCCCTATGAGTCCAGACTTCTGGGACACCCTGTATTTAAAAAAAATTAGAAATCAGGAATGTTCTACCATATGTTGTCAATTTATTGAAATTTTGATACACATCAAACTTTTACTATCAGATAGGACACTGTATTGTCCGAATGTTTTAGTTCCTTATGTAAAGTTAGACAAAGCTCTTTACCCTCTCCTCTGCTGTTCAATATATATATACACAGGGTGATTACAAATAATGTTCCCGATTTTAAACATTTATTATGAAAAAACTAACAAAGCTACAGCGAAAAGCAAGATGTAAGAATAAAGAAGAACTCAAAAAGTTTTATTTACAAGCTATTGAAGTTCAGTATGAGCTCTTTTTATGGCTCCTTTTGAGGTTACAACATTCCTGAATGAGCAATTGCTTGATCGTGGGATCGGGCGTGGGGGACCCATGCCTTGGCCGGCTCGTTCGCCCGATCTATCCCCCCTTGACTTCTTCCTCTGGGGCTATGTCAAAAATAAAGTTTTTGTTCAACCAATGGCAACAACTTTGGAACATTTGAAGGAAAAGATACGTGAGGCTGTTAGAAAAGTTCAGTATGATATGCTACAAAATGTATGGAGGGAAACAGAATACCGCTTCGATATCTGCAGAGCCACAAAAGGAGTTCATATTGAACTTCAATAGCTTGTAAATAAAACTTTTTGAGATCTTCTTTATTTGTATATCTCGCTTTTCTCTGTAGCTTTGTCAGTTTTTCATAATAAATGTTTAAAATCGGGAAGATCATTTGTAATCACCTGGTATATTGCTGGATTAACCCTCAGCAGGTAAGATAAAATATTTGTATCATAAGTGGTAGGGTGGGTCAAAATGACCCCTGTGTAATAAACTTCAAAAATATGTTTCTATTCCATATTAAACAACTTTAAAGTTTCAGTTATATCAGAATATCTTGTTCAGAGAGTAGGAAATATAAAGAAAGGAGCAAAAAAGTTGAAATATCTACTTGAAAAATCGATATGGATCATTCTGACCCTACCCTACCTGTTGAAGGTTAATTGCTTCTCTTAATGAGGCAACAGTGGGATGCTATGTAGATGACACGATGATAAATAACTTGGTCTATGCCGGTGATATGGTGTTAATAAGCACTTCGGTGAAAGGTCCTGGATCATCTTATAGAAATTTGTGAATTATAGTCACAGAACCATGGTAAGAACTAAGAAGTAACATTAATTTTAATGTTACTAAAACTAAGGTTATCCAGTTCCATCTTAAAAGCTCAAACCAAACAGCTAGTATTATTTTCAAAATGAGTAATGAGCCGATAGAGCAAATACAAGAATTTAAGTATCAAGATCAAAGTATCAATGCTCCTTCATTGACGACTCAAACATAAGGAAACAATATCGAAGTTACTGCGCTAAGGCAAACATGACTATGAGGAATTTCAAATTCTGTACAAGCGAAGCTAAAGACGCTCTTTTTCATACTTTCTACACTAATATTTATGAGCAGCAACTCTGGGTTAATTATAAAGAAGGCTTCTGCAAAACCCTCAATTTGCTTTACAACAGATCCTATAGTTACTTCCAAGATGCTCAGCCTCTCAAATGTTCGCTAACCGCAACTTTCCGAGCCTTACTGAGGTAACAAGACGTGCTCAATACAGTCTAATGCGAAGGTTTAAAAACGCAGACAATCCAATTGTCCAAGCTATTCATCAGCCCAGCTTTATGTCTTCTAGACTGAGGGCCTCTTAGTATGAAAGTGTTCGTCTATAGCTCCACTTGACTCCCGCATTAGCCATTCCATTACACGTACTTGTTATTTTTACGAAACTGTTATTACTAATTTTATTATTTCTCGTTTCTTTACGTGTATTATTGCTATTTCTTTATTACCATAGTCCTTTTTTTTGTTGTTGTTTTTTATGTTTATTGTTTAATTAGTTGTATCGTTGATTACCTTGATGGATACTGTACCTTATTTTTTAGATGGAGGACTCTGTCTCTTGCTAATGAACATTATATTATTGTCATTATCATTACCATATGTATGTTGGTACTGTCACTACTTGCACTACTTGCACTTTTTATTATTACTTGTTTCAGTACGTGTCTTATTTTTATTTCTCTTTTAGTCATAATTTGTAGTTTTTAAATTTATTATTGTTTGATTTATCTTATCGTTTATTACCGCCACGAATATTCTTCTATTTTATGAGATTTATATCCTGCCAATAAGCTTATCATTCTCATATATATATATATATATATATATATATATATATATATATATATATAACGAACGCAAAGCAGTTTAATGGGATAAAATTTTTCTGCGAAAACTGCTTGACCGAATTAAACTCTTTTACGGTATTTAAAGCAGAAAGAGACAACGAGAAGAGAATGAAAGAGGAAAGTGGAAACAAAGAACAGTGGAAAACGGAAGAAACGGAGAAAGGCGAAATAAAAGAATTCAAATACCGTCACAAAACGAGGCCGAAAACACACAGGCGACAAAGAGTGTAAAGACAACACACAGCATAAGGGCAACGAAGGACACAAACACAACTAGCACAAATAGCACAAATAGGACAAGACAAGAGGGCAGTCAAGTAAACGAAGTAAAACTGTCCCCCAATAAGGAGCAAAAAACAAAAGCCAAGAGTAAATATGGGGAAGGAATTATATGCAGGTATTATATAAAAGATAATTGCAGATTTAAAAGAGGACAATGTATATATGAACATCCCCCAATATGCAATTTCTTCTATAATAATGGTCATTGTAAATTTGGAGACGGATGTAAATTCTACCACCCGGACATTTGCAGAACTTACGCAAAATATGGAACCTGCAAATTCGGGAATAAATGCTACTATCAACATCTCCCGACGGACTCAACGAACAAAGGAAAAAGTTTAAATGACAATAGGAATAAAAATAACAATAGGAACAACAATAGGAACACAATAAGCGAACAAGAAAATTTTTTCAACATCTCAGACACCTTACGAATGCTAAATGTCATCCACATGCAGTTGACACAGCTGGAAACCCCCGAGCCAAATCGCTACCGGGCAAGAAGCTACCAATACAAGTAGGAGGAAACGGATCTCTTTCGGAGGATCATAGAGCAACGAATCAAGCGATATCGAAGGAAAACGAACTTGAAATGCACAAGGGGCAACGAAAAACAGAGAACATAAAAATTGTCCTGGCTAATATTCAAGGAATAAGACCAAACCAATCACTCAATAAGGTTTCGTACCTGAAAGGATTTATGGACGAAACAAGGGCGGACATCGCATGCCTCACAGAAACTCATCTTAAAGATTGCCAAGGAAATTGTGAAAACTGCGAACATTGTATTGATAAGAAAGAGATAAATATAGAGGGCTTCAACTTACTAAGAGCGGATAGAACGACGAGACGGAAAGGTGGCTGTGCTATATATGTACAGGAAGGTCATATGACAGAGACGATAATAAGTAAATCAAACAGCTATGTGGAACTCCTAGCAGTGAAAATAGAAAAACTAAACTTGATAGTAATAGTCATCTATAGACCTCCAAGCACCCCAACCGAAAAATTCTCGGAGGCCATTGATGACATTAGAAAGCTAATAAAGGCCATAAACCCTCCATCCCCCAATATAATGATCTGCGGAGACTTTAACTTCCCATTTATAAAATACAAAAAGGTGAATAGGAATATATATATTCACCAGGACAAGGGGGGCACAAGAGAAGATCAGGAACAAGCAAAAATGTTGATGGCTCTCACAAACGAGTTTATGCTGACACAGGAGATAACAGAAAATACCAGAAAAAATAACTGCCTGGATCTGGTATTCACGAATAACACGAACTTGATTGCTGATATAAAAATAACCCCAACCATTATCTCAGACCACAACTTAATCGAGATATCAACAAATATGACGGCAGCATTAGAAGACAATACACATATTGTGGAAAGAAGTAAATTCGGGGCCTTTAACTTAAACTCGAAGACTATAAATTGGGAAGCAATCAGATCGCACATGGCCCAAATAGAATGGAGAACAATTTTCGAGAATAAAACAACTGAAGAAATGCTAACAACCTTGGAGGAAAAAACGCTGAGAATTTTAGAAAAATATGCTCCGAAATCACAGCCAAAAGGAAAGAGGAGCTGGCTAGAAAGGCAAAAGAGAAGACTATTCCGCAAAAGAAAGAGAGTGGAGGCGAAGTTAGGAAACTGCGGAGATAATGACAGGAAAATAATAAAAGAAAAACTGGAGGGTATCGATAGGGAAATACAAGCCCTGATTAAGGACCATACAGAGAGGGAAGAGGAAAAGGCGGTAGAAGCAATAAAGGAAAATCCAAAATACTTCTATAGCTATGCAAAAAGGAAAACAAAAACGCGCGCCGCTATTGGGCCCTTAAGGACGGGAAATAATGAACTAACCGACGATCCAAAAGAAATATCTGATACATTGAGAGCTCAATATGAATCAGTTTTCAGTACCCCAAAAAGTGACAAAGCGATACCTGACATAAATGCATTCTTTGAAGAGGAATTGCAAGGAGAGTATATAACAGACTTTGAGTTTACACCAGAAGATGTAGCGAGAGCTATAGGACAAATGAAACTACATTCAGCTGCAGGTCCGGACAATTGGAACGCATTATTGATTAAAAACTGTAAAAATGAAATAGCTACACCTTTATACTGGATATGGAGAAGATCCCTAGACACTGGGGAAATACCGAGCATCTTGAAAAGAGCAAACATTGTCCCTATATATAAAGGAGGGGACAGATCTCAAGCAAAGAACTATAGACCAGTGTCATTGACGTCCCACCTCACCAAAGTATTTGAAAGAATAGTTAGAGAGAAAATTTATGATTTCCTGGAGACACGGGAAAGATTCAACGAAAATCAGCATGGATTCCGATCAGGTAGATCATGCCTATCACAACTAATAGAGCACTACAACAATATCCTAGATGCATTGGAAGGCAATGACAACTACGATGTTATATACACAGATTTTGCTAAAGCTTTCGATAAATGTGACCATGGTATAATAGCACATAAAATTAAAGACATGGGAATAACAGGCAAAGTGGGAAAATGGATCTACAACTTCCTTAGTGATCGTCTGCAGGTCGTCAAAATTCAAGGTATATCATCATCAGAATCGGAAGTACGCAGCTCAGTACCACAAGGGACAGTACTGGCCCCACTCCTGTTCATTATCATGCTAACAGACATAGACAGCGGAGTAAACAGCAATAGTATAGTAACATCCTTTGCAGACGATACAAAGATCAGCAGAAAAATCAGCGATGTACATGACGTGGAGGCCTTGCAGAGGGACACGAACAAAATATACAAATGGTCAGAAGACAACAACATGTCATTCAACGCCGAGAAATTTCAGCTCTTGAGATATGGTAGAAAAGAAGAACTTAAACAGACTGCATATTATGCTCCAGATAGACAGGAAATTCAGAGAAGCATGAAAGCGATTGATCTCGGGATAATAATGACAGATGATGCGAAATTCGAAACACAAAATCAGATAGCGATAAATAAAGCAAAAAGAGTCGCCGGACAGGTTCTAAGAACGTTCAAGAGAAGGGACAGGACAGTAATGATTCCCCTGCTAAAAACACTGATTATACCAAAACTTGAATACTGCTCAGTTTTGACGTCCCCATATAAAAAGGAAGAAACTAATAAACTAGAAGAAACGCAAAGGCATTTCACAGCCAAGATTGATGGCTGCAAAGAACTCAACTACTGGGAAAGACTACGTAAACTAAATCTGTACTCACTGGAAAGAAGAAGAGAGAGGTACATCATAATCTACATATGGAAAATGATCGAAAAACTGGTACCAAACCTAAAACTAAACCCAATTACCATTCAAACAACACTGGAAAATAGGAAAGGCAGAATGTGTAGTGTTCCCAAATTAAAGCACGACAAGGGACCTCCTCAACCCTGAAGGAAAATAGCTTGGTTGTCAGGGGGCCAAGACTTTTCAACCAGCTTCCTAAGGACCTCAGAAACGTAACGGGGGTCAAAGTTGAAGTCTTCAAGAAAAGACTGGATGCCTGGCTCAGGACAGTACCAGATGAGCCGGGCGTGCCTGGCTATGTACGGTGGAGAGCGCAAGAAAGCAACTCGCTCCTCCACCAGGCCAGACCTAGAGGCGGGGCCACCAGCTTGACCTCCGTGTGAAGAGAGACCAACGCACGAAACAACATAAGGTTCATAAGGTAAGGTAAGGTATACATACATACACCAAATTCATTCTGACTCCTAACCAAACTTAAAGGCAATTTTTTTTTAACCCTGTATCATAATTCTTAAGTGAAAGGGTTAAAGACCTACTCTAGAGAATATACTAAAGTTAGGGGCAGGGAAGCTGCAAAGGGATTTTTATCCCTATGTTCATTATCAAAACCCCTGAAATACAATTATGGGCTTTAACAGTAAGTATGAATTTAACTGTTGTTGTTGTTTTGGGGTATACCTCCTTCATATCATCAAAGGTCATGCGACGGAAGAGACCTACAGCTATACGTGGGATTCGAACCACGGGTCGCTACATTGTCTAGGGTTGCCAACTCTGCAAGTTAGAATTCTTGGACAGAAATAAATAAATGGCAATACTTGTATTCACATTTAAAGACAATGAAGGTCCAACACAAGCCTGTTGTAACTTTACACAAATGTTTTTAAAGCTGCGGGTATTTGTTGACATTACAAGAAAACTGATGAAGGTTTTGGTTGTTCAAAGCATAGGTCTAGTTCCAGTGATATATAAAATCCTGGACATTGAGCGTTCAGGACAGAGTTCAGATGTTTCCTAAACAACACTATGCCATTCCTCAACTGTCCAGGTCAATTCTAAACAGTTGACAATCCTACCAATGTCGCATCGCTTAACGTAATCGATGGGAAGTGGTGTTGAGACCTGGACACGACTTAGCCCATGAATTTAACTGCAGTATATACATGATAGAACTGAAAAGAGTCAAAACAGTCACGAACATGATCCCAGTGTGGTGGCAGCGGTCCTGATTTCTGGTTTTGCACTTAACCAAAATCTGCAGACAACATCCACGAAGGCACATCTGAGGTGACCCTCAAACCTTGGCCCCCTCCTTTCCGCATTAAAAAAAAAAAAGGTGTATATGATATATATATATATATATTCTTTTGTGTATAGACCTTATTTTAAAAGTTTAAAAACTAAGCAGTGAGGTCCCCCATTCTAATTCCGAGGCATCTTCTCATTAGATAAAAGTTTTACAAAAAAACAATTTAAGTTTTAAAAATTTTGTAATTTAGGATGCATCATTGAGAATGAGGTCCAAACTTCAAAGTCACATTTGGAAATATATTCAGATAAAACCGTTATTTCATCCGTTACAATGAAAAGAACATCTGTTTGACGAATGTAACTTCGAATAACTCTGCATTCTATGTTCGCCTTCAATGGATGAACTTCAATCGTAACAAATGTTTACAGAAACATGAAATGGAAATGAAGAAGCTTTTGTAGTGTGCAGCAGAATGTTTAATCTCTCTCTCTCTCTCTCTCTCTCTATCTCTCTCTCTCTCTCTCTCTCTCTCTCTCTCTCTTATATATGTATATATATTGTGACTGCTGAGTTATTTACGTTGTAAGCACTTCGCGACACCATTTTCCTTTAAGTTAAGCGAGGTTGGATCTGTTCAGTAGATAGATGACTGTCCCCTGAGTCCAGATGATATAACGACCCTTACATGATTTAGATGACACGTAGAACCGTAGGTCTCCTCCGGCCTATGGCCTTTACCATTACGAAGGAAGGTAAACAACCTCCTAAACCTTATTAATATCAATGTAAAATAGCCATAATTTGAAACCAAATTCTTTGAGTTTCAGTTAAATATATTTTCCCATATATTGGTCCAAAATACCGTTCTTTCAAACGTGCGAAAAATCTTTCTATCTTTCGTGAAAATAAAAAAAAAATTGAAAGAATTTATCCGAATTCTTTGTAAACAACAAATAAATAAGCGGAAAAACATACAAACCCTTTTCTCAACGAGCAAAACAACTCGTTTTTACAAAGAATGAAAAAAAAAAAAAATCCTTGTAAAAAAGAAATTTTAAAATTTAGCAAAGAAGATAAACAAAATGAAAACTTAAAATTTAAATAACCTTTTTTAACAGAGTAGAAGTAAATAGCATTTGAAGAGTTAAAAAAAAAATCATTATTTTTTTTTTTTTTACATTTTGTATCAAAAGGAATTACATTCGGAGCAAATGTAACTGAGCTTCTAAATAAAATGGCAAGAATAAGATGGTAAATTAAGAATTTACTTTTTTGGGGTTTCTCCATACGAGTCTGAAATAACGTAAACAATTCATTTTTGTTACGGCTTTTAAAATGCTTTTGCGTATAAGAAGAAAGAGGATGTGAACATATTTTTTGAAAATGAGTTTTTGTGAAAAATGGAACGTGTTATAAATGTAGGAACTAAATTAGATTTGATGGTAGATACTCTCTTTTTCTTAGTAAAAGATAAAAAACAGTGAAAACCATGTAATTCATAAACAAATATCCCTTAAATCAATTCGGGTTGATTAGCGTAATTTTTAGAGGTGTAAGTGCACTTTCTTTACTAAAGAAATGGACTTAAGAATTAAATTCTGTGCCGATTCATCGATTTGTAGTACCTGGTATTCCATACATTAAAACCAAGTTCACCCTCTCGTCTATTGTTAATTTCGTAGGCATCCCCGACCTAAAAAAAAAAAATAATATAGTCAACACTGAAAATTATTATGGTGCACGACTTTTGCGCCACCCTGTATATGGCTACAATCAGATTTAAAGATAGCAATTTCGTTGTATGGCTTTACCTATTCTCTTTATTTCTGTTACTTATATTATTAATAGTTTTATACTTGTGATATTCCCCTCTTTTTAAATACATTTCGCCTTAATATTATATATAGAGAGGGAATTCGTAGTCGCGTGCATCCAGGTGAGTATCTGACCAGCTGTAACCGAAACCTCTTCAAAAGGATAAGAGAATTCAGGAAGACCTTCCCAGGTGAGATCTTCAAAGTACTTCGCTCGCAACGGGACAATATAAAGAGATCTCCGACCGGTGTAAAAGTTCCAATAAAATCTGATAATGACTTTAAAAATTTTCTAATCCAAGTGAATTTTGATCCAAATAACTTTATAGCCCACGTCACAATTAATTCAAACCCTCACCCACAGGGCCACACCAACGTAATAATAATTAATGCTAATTATTAATGATAACCATACGAGTATATTCTAGTGTTTATTACTATATGCTTTAAAGTAAAAACTGGTTAGTATTTGTTATTGTCTTTATTTGGGTCATTGCTGGTATAGTTGGTGTAGCTGTAAAAATTAATGCAAAATATAATAAATAATTTGATGATAAAAATAGGAGGATATTGTGTCATTAATTGGTTAATACTGATTGATTGGTAATATTAATTAATTATTGATAACTAATTGATGATAATAGTATGAGTATTTTGTATTAATAATTGGTTAATATTGAGTGATTGATTGATTGATTGATTGATAATATTAATTAATTACTGATAATTATATTAATTGATGATAATATATTATATTATCTTTATTTCCGTTATTGTGGTTGTGGTTGTTATATTTAATGCTATTATTATTACTTTGTTGGTGTCCTACTTACTGAAATTTTAGAGTTGGTTCGCCATAAAATGTAACTGAATTTGCCTCTGATGAGCTTCAAAATGTTTAGTTTTCTATCTGACCAAACTCACCACCATCCCAGTGATTTATTCAAAACCTGCCATAAACCGTAACTGAGCCTGTCTGATGCAACTTGGCAATTTTGTCGTTTACTATCATTATTATTTGTCAATTTTTATCATTTACTATCATTATTACTTATATTTATCATTTATTTATCATTTTATTTATTATTTTATTATTATTATTATTACCATCTAAAATTTCTTATTAGTTATTACTATTATTGTTATTACTTAGACTACTATTATTTTTATGATACTATCATTTCACTTGTTCATGTTACTGTCGGAAGGCCTCAATCAAATATGAGGCGTTGCGAATACTAGTGACGAACTTGGCAAAACTATGTTTTGAATAAATGGACTCCGAAGTTTTGCAAATTAGAAATCACCATAATTTTGCCAAAAATGAGTAGATTTTGATGAGGTTTGTATCATTTTGATCGGAAATGGGTGTAGATTATTGTAATGATAATAATAACTAGACGGCACTCCGCAAGAGATGCTAAACACCAGTGGTGTAATCGAGACCACCATGGCCGAGACCGAGACCTAAGCACCCGAGACCGAGACGAGAAAAAAAGGTCTCAAGAAGGGTCTCGAATCCTACAGCTCTGCTAAACACGCCGAGTTCGTCACTAGTACCGCAAATTCTCCCATAATTGCATGGTGTGTGAGCGCATGGTGTTTTCCCCCTTTAAAAGAAATGAATTTTGCGAGGACTAATGACGAACTTGCATCATGTGTCATTATTCATTTAAAAGATTACATCTTGGAGAATATGATGGTATAGAAAATGCGATTTTCGCACCCATGTCGAGTGCGTCACTAGTATTCGTAACGCTTCATATGATTCTCAACCAGAAAAGTATCTTGATGTATATTTCATATGTAACATTCTTCCCAAATTTTCCTTTCCTTTCAGCTTCTCTAAAGTTTTATTAATTTCTCTTCCTAGTCGAATTCCTAACTATATCTCATACTTTCCTGAAAGACCTTCCAAGCCTTTTAGAACTGTTACGAGATAAACACGAAGGCGATGATGAATTTTTTAATCTGTCACATATTGTCTCCGAGAGCGTTTATTACGATATAAATGACATAGGTTCCGACCATCTAAATTTCAATTATAAGTTTATGATTCTAACTCTGAACATAAGAATCATTCCCGCTAATTTTGAAGAGCTACAAAATTCATTACAATTGATCGGAACACAATTCTCTATCATAGTCCTCACGAAAACATACATAAAAGAAACAACTAAAGACTTATACCCTTTGGATGGGTATGTTTTCAGACATATCGTGACGGTAGAAAAGGATACGGGAGTTTCAGTTTACATACTGTACATAAATCCATTCCATTTACATTAATCTTACATTAATGTCCGACTCTGTTGAAACATGGGTCGTAAATTAACCCTGGAAAATACTAATTTAAATATAATTGATATTTACCGGTCTCCAAATGGAGGTTTTATCCATTTCCTGGAGAATACTAACTTTATTTCAAATCATCTATTATATATTTTCGCCTGTCTATTTGTTTGTTTGTCTGTCCTTTATGCAAACGCAAACCGTTTGACCTAGAGCTACCAAATTTGGCACGGGAACCTCTTATGGGATGAAGAATGTCAACACAGAGTCGGTCAGCCTGTCTGTTTGTATGTTTGTCTGCAACGCCGGGTACCTCAAAAGGATTTGTGTGTGTTCCAGCCATAACTCCAAAATGGAAGCAGTTACAAACATGAAACGTCACACACATATTGATTAAGTCCCCAGGTTGTGCACCTGGCTGTTAATATTAAATAATTAAAATTACTGGGTCCGAAGGCCCCAGCACCGCGATTAAACTATAGAAAAGAACGCAGCCGTGAAAATGTTGATTATTTGGTCAATAAAACTATAGAAAAGAACACAGTCATGAAAATCTTGAGCTTCACATATAATTATTTTTTTTAGGACAGTCATGAAAATCTTGAGCTTCACACATAATTATTTTTTAGGACGACTTCAAACCGTTTGACCTAGAGCTACCAAATTTGGCACGGGATAAGATAAATCATTTTAATCAAATTCAGCCTTTTTTCTTAAACTTTATTTAAACTGGGGATCTAATGTGAAATTTATCCCGGGCAACGCCGGGTACCTCAGCTAGTAATAGTATAAAACAGCAAAAAGTAATCTTTCTGGTAGGCTCGTTGGTAGGCACTGCGGAACTGCAGCACCCCCATGATCTTATGAGCTTTATATTTAAATATTTAAAATAGCCTCTCTGATTGTTTTTTTCAATGAACTTTGAGTTTTTAAATCAGATTATATCCTTCTTTCCTTAAACTATTTCAATGCCGAACGAATGAATTACGAAAGTAGCTTCAGCCTTCCCGTGGAACTGCGTACTTAACAGTTCCAGATTTTGTTCGAAACGCTTGAAACCTCGGTGGCGGACGTACGAAGAGCGAGTCAGAATCGCGGGTTTAAGAGGATCCAAAGCACTGTGGACAGAGCAGTGCCGATTTGTTTGTTTGAAGTGGTAGTTGTGTTGCTGTATCGTTTGCTAATTCGAAATTTAATTTCCGAATTGCATTTATCAATGATTCGTTATCATTTATTTTTTGTCGTGAGATTGAAGTTAATTATATAATAATTGGATTATGTACAATATATAGCTTTCATTTCTTAGAATATTTTTTCGCTCAGAATAAAAACAGAAGAATGGAATTTGTTTATAAATAAAATTTTTGGCAAATTCAAAATTACCCGTTAAGCGTAAGTACCCTATAATTGATTTTATGATACTATTTTACTTATTTTTATGACTGAGTAGTGAGTAGTTATCTATTTATCTATTCGACTTTCTCTCTCTCTCATATATATATAATCGACACAATTGTTCGCAATTTCTGAGGCAGCACCCCGATAACTGAAAGTCACGAGCCGTCACTGGTAATAAAAATAGAGACCCTAAACGTGTAAACAGAATGATAACATATGGCTTCTCCCCAGCCATTACGCGAGCTACACGTGTTACGATTCCTATACAGCACTCAACCTTAATAGACCATACATATATGATGTAAAGGTCATGCGAACCATACAGCAGGCATACTTTTGCTGTGGATCTCTGACCATTTCGCCTGTCTTAGCGTTAAATGAAGGTAATAAAATCATGGACACAGATCGGGTAAAAATAAAACCCAGAAGACTAAATGAAAATTTAGAAGGCCTGAAACAGAAATTAGACTCAATAGATTAATTATAGGTCCGAAGTTCTCGAAAAGGCTGACGACATAAATGAAAATTTACACCAATTACAGCTACAAACTAAATACCCTAATCAAAAGAGCAAAATCAGAGTATTACAGCAATAAATTTGAAGAATACAAAGGTGATCCCAAGAAACAATGGAAACTTATCAATAAAACTTTACGTAGGAAGAAAGAACAAAGTTGTTTTTCCACAAATATAACAATAAATAATACCACTTATAACGAACTATTAGATGTAACCAATCATCTAAATAAGTACTTTGCTACCGAAGGAAACAATACAACTGATCTCATAGCGCCCTCGACACGCAGCTACGAAGACTAGCTTAATAATCACCTTGTTTATATTTCTTTCTTTTCTCCTATCTCCACCAGAGATGTCAAAATGGCTATTTCCATCTTTAAAAACAAATCGTGTCACGTCAATTCTATTCCAAATGCAGTCTTTAAATACTGCTCAAATACTTTATCTCTTCCCTTATTAATATCAACAAAAGTAGACCCTACGGGCCCTTTTAGCTAGACCTGCGGTGCTGGGGCCTTCGGCCTTAATTATTCGGTCAATAAAACTATAGAAAAGGATGCAGCCATGAAAATCTTAAGTTTCACAAATCTTGATAAAACGGGTCCGGATGTAAAGCTTAAGATTTTCATTGCTGCGTTCTTTTCTGTAGTTTTATTGACCGAATAATTGAACCTTCAGTAAATGTCGGGTCAATTATTAGGTCAATTAAAACTATAGAAAAGAACGCAGCCATGAAAATCTTAACGCGTTAAAGTAAAAAGTTGAAACAAAGCAAAGCGCACTTATTTCTATGTTCAGAATCACTTAATAGTAAATGTATGGTGTCGGACGGACGGACGGGACTACTCCCTTTTTATCGTATAGATTATTCAACTGATTTTTCTGTCATGGTATTTTCCCTAACATAATTAAAAAGGCACGAGGTTATCCAATATTCAAATCAGGAGACAAATCAATACTTTCGAATTATCGACCTATGTCCATCTTATCTACATTGAGAAAAATATTTGAAAAACTTGTGTACACGCAGCTCTCGAAATATTTCGAGGAAAATAACATATGGAAACATCAATCTGGATTTAGGGAGGCCATAAAACAAACGACACGATTTCAGACGTGTTAGACGTGCTATATAAAAACTTAATAATAAAGAGTCTTCTATCTTCTTGCTTATGGACCTATCTAAGGCCTTTGATACATTCTTCCACAATATACTTATTTATGAATATATTATTATGGCATAACTATCGTTGCTCTAAATGGCTTAAATCACACCTATACAACAGAAGTCAATACATCAAACATAATAACATCATCACCGCCAAACTAAAATCACACATGGAGTTTCACAAGGACGTATTTTGTGCCACCTATATTTCTGATCTATATACAGTAAATAACTTTCACAACTCTCATGACGGGAAAGGCTTCCAAATGCGGATGATACCTCCCTGATATACTCAAACAACGCACATCCCTTAACGAAACAGTAAATAGAGAATCGCAATAATATGCGACTGGCTGAAAACCAATAAATTATCCTTAAATAAAAACAAAAAACTTTCTGCTAATAGTGAGAGAGAGAGAGAGAGAGAGAGAGAGAGAGAAATTAATACCAGACTTCAATATTACCGTCGATTTGCATTTGATATGGCGTGTCACTGAAGGAACTTATTTGGAGTTGTATTGATGACAAACTATCCTTTCGTCAACATATTGAAAATATAGATCATAAATTATCGAAATTCTCGCTTATCCCATTATAATAATAGCCAAGTTTGTTTGTTTGTTTATAGTCTGTCTGTTTGTTGCAGAATTGTGTCACGCTCTGAAGGAATTAGATAGGAATAATTAGAAGCTATGAATTATTGTATACGGGCGGAAATGTGAAGCTCAAGATTTTCATGACTGTGTTCTTTTCTGTAGTTTAGCAATGGGGAAGGGTTGGGG